>JANQAP020000240.1:27999-45069 GCA_026874005.2 Erythroxylum coriaceum
AATTTCATGAGAAGTTGGGTATTGGTTTTCGCATAAAGCTCAAAGAACAACCAAAATAGAAAGTTCGTTAGGTTTCTAACAATAGTTTGTCATCAAATCATTGCTTACGGCTATTTTGCCTTTTAGTTCTGTTAAGACGATTCGGTAAAGGCATATGCCCCTATGCAAGCATAAATAAAGAAGAAGATTCAAAATTTCATCCTATATCAATGATCACACTGCTCCCTAGGCAAAGGCATATACCATTACGTTCCAATTTTATCCCAAGAATCACTTTAAACAAGTCATGACTCCCAATAGAATCCATGATTACTGCTAATAAGCTTTTTCTTTCCTTTTCTCACCCTTTTGATGTTTTAAGGAGTGAAACAAGGTAAGGATTCTGTCTATGGTTTCTTTCACACATGAACAAGTACCCATTCACTCACCTTGAACAGAACTAAAACATACAAACTAGGCAAATGGTTCATCTTAAGGCTTTGGATTCTCTCATATCAAAATTCCTAAGAACGATTATAACCATCACTTTGCACGGCAGCTTTTTCTAAATGCTGGCGCCTAACAAATGAGAAAGGAATTTTTATCGTGTAGTTGATAACCACCGCAAGTCACCTGTAAACAATCTCAGTATACACGATTGCTGATAGTCTGAGAAAGAGACTTAAGTTGTGTGTTCCATTTCTCAATGGCTGTGTACTTCTTCATTCCTTTTGACCTGCATGGCATTTGGAAAAATAGGAATTACAACAGCTGCAATGGAGGACAATAGTCTGTAAAACTAAACTTTGAAATTCAACCATCAGCAGTACATTTAAAGTAGTTAAAAGGAGAAGAAACTTCTACCTGTCACCACGCTCTAATAGTCTGTTTACTTGGTCAATATGGCCGTCAATGCGGTTATCCAATATCAATGAAACCAAGAGTTGCTCCACATCTTTTTCTGGGACATTGAGTTCCTGCAAGTCAAACAAGATAAAAAGAAGTTTGTCGATATTCATGGCTAAAGCAAATTCCAGTAGTGAGCACAACATCCCAATGGGACAATTCTAATAAGTTATCTGCACTAGTTATCAGGAGTAACTACTTCATGTAAATAAAGTGGGGTTTCACCTTGGATATAAAAGGAATCCGAATTCTTGTGTAAGGTTTGATAAGCTTAAGCAGCACCTGTGTTCTGACATTCTTCAGTAGATCTTCAATATAATTCCGAATGAATGGATCATCCATAATCGTCCTTCGGTTACTCTGTAATTCCAACTATCAATGCAATGATAACAACATTTGACATTTGACATTTGAAGACAATCAAAATTGTAACCATACCTTGAGGATTTTCTCAAACTCTAATATCTCATTTCGTTGATATGCTGCTATGAGATTAGTCATTGCCAAAATCTCAGGATCATTTTTATATCTGCAAATATCAAATGCAAGTTTGCACACAAGTTAAGAGAAAGAAGAAAATAGTATCCTAAAGTTGCAACACAGTTTATGTGTTAAACACTTACGGCTTTGCCTCTTGACCATCAAACGGATTAACTTCAGATTCCATCAGCATATTAGCCAGAACCAGGTATCTGTCAATCTCAGTTATTAAAGTTGGTGACACAAAAGGGTATAAACAAACACATGAACAGTTAAATATCACCATCATAATGTTCATATAACTGTGCTCACACCCAGATCCCAATTTTTGTGTTACTGAACCTAAATGTTCAGCACATCATGATGGTGCTTCTCATTATTCATTAGCATTTCCATCTATAAAATGTTTTTTACTAATCTCCTTTTCCGCTGATATGATATCTCCTAGTCCAGTGAAGTCAATTTTCAACATCTATTTTTTTCAATGAACATGAAAATGAAAGTCTTGATTTGCTAGAGCAACAAACTTCAACGAGAAATGGAGAGAAACTAGCTTCTAGAAGCAAAGAGACACAATCTAAGAATGACTAACATGCATTCCTGCATTGGATCTTGATCATTTCATGCAGCATGGAAGGCTTTCTAAATGTCAGGATGCCTTTGAAGTGAGAACCATGCAATCAAATCCAAATAGAAGAGAAGACAAACAGATAAGAAAAAGAGCAAACATGAAAGGAAATGGGGAATTACTTTAAGCATTGGATACGTCTTTGGTTACCAGCTTCATCATAATTTTTGAAAGCTTCAAAGAAATCTGTTGCAGCCTCAGCCCACTGACGCTCTGCCATGTGCATCTTTCCACCACATTCTCGAATTATCCCCATTATCCTTGGATGTGGAATAGCTGATTTGATAGCAAGTGCCTTTTGGTATAATTGCTGGTGAACAAAGCCATATAAAAACATCATGAAGAAATTACTAAACAAAGTTAAGAAAGAATTTCACGCTCCATGGTAATGATCACAAAAAGGCATATAGACAGAGGCTAAACTACTCAATCTTCATTTCAATCAACCAAATTACCAATACAAATGAGAGGTCATTCTTAAACATGGACAAGAATTACAATGTCATGTGGATATCTAGTAGTCTTACAACTAAAGAATGCAGACTTTCAGATCTAAAAGATCTTGTTTAGCGTATCAAGAGCACCTTTAATATTACATCTAATTTGTTATGGATTAACCCCAAATTAGACAACATGAGGAAGTGAATGTTATGGCTAATATAAGCAGGTTTAGCTAATAAAACACCAAATCTTTTCAAGGAACCTTCTCTCCATTTGACTCATTTACTTCAGGTTTCAATCTCAATAACATTCCAAACTTTTGGCATTATCATTGAAAGGGAGATGATAAGAACCTAAACTACAAAGATTAGAATATGAAAGTTATACTGGTAAGACAAGTTTGAGACACCAAATACTGCAGAATTCTCACCTTAAGCTTTTTGTTATTCTTTGTTTCCGTATACATTTGGATCTCAATTGCATAGACCTCGAGAAGCTGACTACCCTTCTTTTGATCATCTGAACCATCTTCTCTTTGACAAGACTTGTGGAGTTCCTTCAATATCTGGCCAAGTGAACCAAATTAATGAGATAACTAATACCCTACAGCGAATACATGAGTAGCCAAAATCAATGAGTAGAAGATATACCTTACTCATCCGCCCATATTCTCCCATATCAAACCAAATCTTGCAAAGCTTAAGATTTGTCTTGAACCAAAGTCTCTACAGAACATAAACTGAAGTCAATAAAAACTGCAAAGGACACCTTTTAAAAAAAGGAGAAGAAAGCTTGTGGCTAATCTTGGTCGCAACATATAGCTACAGTTACTTAGAAGTAAGATCTTGAAGAAGGCCTGTAGGGGTTAGTAGTAACGGGAATTAGTCTATAATATTTTCCTTTCATGTTGCAGTTCTTTGATTCTAGCCATCCCAGTAGTTCAAGAAACTGACTGACATTAAAACTCTCGAGTAACATCCATGCAGCTCATGGATGAAACAAGGGCCTCACCTAGTTCTAACATCCACCAAGGGAGACAAAACCCTCCATTGGTTTGTCAGTGAAAAAAATTACTGCATTAACATCATGACCTAAAGAGCACCAATAAAATGGAGAATCTGACCTCATTCTTTGCCTCCTCAAGGGCCTTCAAAGTCGTCTGATAAAATTCTTGCAGGAGACCAAAGTTCTGACTAGCTGATCCAGAAACAAAATCCATGATATTGTTTATGCATTTCTCACTGTAATTTCGAGTTACTGCTGATTTGATGTATGTTAACATCTCCCTATAAGCATCCATCATCTCTTTGTACCTCCCTAACCGGTAATAAAGCTTAACTGTTTGTTTAAGTGCTTTAAACCCCCTGATAACAAGAAAAATTGAGTATGTAACAGTTGCTTAAAACAAAAGTTTCTATGCCAGTAGCTTCAAAAACAGAGTGAAACCAGTCTCCCAAAACACACAAGAAACACTTTACTGAATCATAATTTCGGAAAGTTCAGGACATGATACATTACCTATTTCAATTACATCTCTTAAAATGCATGATATGTTTAAACACA
The DNA here is from genome assembly GCA_026874005.2 of Erythroxylum coriaceum. Classification (NCBI taxonomy): domain Eukaryota; kingdom Viridiplantae; phylum Streptophyta; class Magnoliopsida; order Malpighiales; family Erythroxylaceae; genus Erythroxylum; species Erythroxylum coriaceum. Next base: position 31,997 of record JANQAP020000240.1, read on the forward strand.
TAAATTACTTTATATTAGTAAAATGAGGAAGGGAAAGTGGTTCAGCACTCCACTTCAGTCCACCTCCTAAGCATTCTCTAAAATTAAAATTTCCCACACGTCGTTACAGAAAATGCCTTTGCTTTGTGAAGAAACAAGTATTACATTGCTGATCATGGAAAATCCAATTTTTACCATTCTTCACAGGAAATCTCCTGCTAACACGTAATGAAAACTCCCTAGGACAATTTTGAGAAGAATATCCTGAAAAATGTAAAAAATATTTCCAGTGAACACATCAATTAGGAGCAAGAAATTCTTTGTTTTGTCTTCCACTTGCCCAAAACCTAAAGGAAGTCACAGCCACAAATTCCTAATTGAAAGAAACAAAATATTCAAAACCTGCATGCTAACCATATGCCATTAGTTTAAGGTTACCACTAGGCTAAAGTAATGTTAGCAGAACTTGCAAACAATTTATCTATCCCTGCAAATTAAGATCAAGAACACCACTGCAACGTCAGCTTAAACAGTTAATTGTGCATGCACCCTTGACTTGTCAGAGAATCTTTTTCACTTCTGATATCGGGCTGCTTACATCTCAAACTTCAAAAATGAAGTGCAAGATATAACAAAGGTTTTTAAAAAATACAAGCTTGAGGTTAAACAAAGAAACATGATTTTAATGTAAACACTAATACTGGCATACCTACAACTTACCTCACCAAAAGTATATGTGAAAACATGTAATACTTACCATTCTGCTTTCTCTTGTTCCATGCTGACTACTTCAGCAAAGCCTGCAAGTGCTCCTTCAGGATCTGTTTCGACTAATCCTTTTACACATAAGAACCCAATAAATTGAAACATCAGTAGAACAGTTGAAGAATGAACCTTATTTGAGAAAACAAAGCCTGATTGAGAGAGAGAAATTGCAGAAAGATAGTTTTACGGAAAATTTAAGAATTATAGTTCATTAAATACAATGGTTATTACAACAGCAAGAGTTTCAAAACTGAATTAAATGTATAAAAGTTGTCAATGAACAAAAGTCTATTTGGAAGACTAGAAGTAATTTAAGCCCAGAAAAAAGAAAAAGAGAAACAAGTACAGTAATGTTGAACTGCTGTCATGAGTAAAAGAAACTTAAAAAATGAAGGAAACAAATACAGACACTAGTAGGTGGAAAAATGAGACCAACCGCTAAAACCAAATTAATAAGAATTTAGCTCGAAAAAGTTGGGAAAACCATTTCAAACTTCTCCATCTTACAGTGAGTGGATAGGCTTATGTAAAACTCATTCATCAAATCCAAATAATGACTCCACAGTACCACCAACAAAATTGGCCATAGCACTTGCATTTCTTTGCCATTACGCACCAACACATATATACCCACCTATGTCACCATAGAAACCTAGACAGCGACCTCTTATACCTATATATGCAATTAAAAATTTCCCTTTCCACAGTTGTTCATTACAGAAAGGAAAATCTACAAGAAATACACGCCAAAAATATAACAATAAGAAAACAAATTTAAGAAGAAAAGAATAACCTTTGGAATTATAGTATTGGTTCTCAATATCAACATCCTGCTCCTCAGGCTCCTCATCCGAGTATTCGAACCCGTAATCCTCCATATCCGCATCTGCACATTCCCCCCAAATTACTCATGTATCAAATACCAAAACCCTATTCCCGTTTACGATTAAGAAAAACAAAACAATCCCATTTCAAAAATCGAAAAACAGGAAACATAATCTGAACCTCAGTTAGGGTTTCCTTAGTTCCCTTCCCTTGTGATTCGCAATTAATGGCGATTTAAACTAACATACAGATGAGGGAAACAGAAAAAGAAAAAGAAAAAGTAATAACGCAATCGCAGCACCTGAACCCATGTTTGATTGATGAATTCAACACTGAGTAGCAGCAGTACGGTAGCGACTATCGCAGAATCGAAGTTGAAATAGTTACATTTCAACGAGTATGAAGGGGTCCAAGTCACTCCCTATATTCAAATGAAATACCTGCAACAAAAACTCCCTCTAGTGCTTTGACGCACTTACTAGCCGTCCTTTTAACTTTTTATCGGCATAACTTATAAAATTATTGATATTGCTTTAAAATGCTTTTATTTATTTGTCAATCATTGTTGCCTTTTTTTAATATTTATTAAAAATCTCAAAATTGTAATTTTTCGGTCGCAAAAGAATAATCTTAACAGTTGCTCTAAAATTCGCTCCCGAAGCATAACCCTATTTTTTCCAAATATTCATATTTTAAAATTAATTGCTATTAATATCTTCTTATTCTTTTCATAAAAATGATAAATTTTGCCTTCTTTATATTAATATATTGATCTATTTATACAAGAAAGTACTAATTTATTATTTTTAATTAAAAACTATATTGGAATAGAAGTCCATAACCCAAAACATTGTTGAGGTGAGGAGACTGAAAATAACGTCTGACATGAAAAAAAGATTGAATCATCCTAAAAACTTGTTCATGCTAACCAAATAGGGAATTTGATGTTCTTTGAATCTCTAACTAGAGAAAAGCCATTTTTGCAGACTTTGGTATCAAGAACAGTAGCTACCACAACAGGATTACAGGTAACATTTAAGCTTCCAAAAAATTGAATATCTTATTGTTCAATTCCACAAGGTCAGGTCAGTACAATATTCTCCTGTTGTTTTGTTTCTTCATCTCTTTCTTTTTTTTTTCACCCCCTTTTTTTTTTTTTTTTTGCCTTTTCTATGAACTTCTTCCCTTGTATGTACAACAACAACAGTGGGGGAAGTTTGAGAAGAAAACTCCAAAAATAGGACTAACAACAACCTGTGAGCCACAACCCCAACATCAACCTCAGTAAAAACAAAAAATGGTGATGAAATCAAAACCTCAGAGATCAGCAGCCCTTGGAGACGCAATGCAAGTTCTCCCCCAGTGTAGTAGTACAAGCTATACATATATATATATATAAACAACATATACTGTCTCACTCATTACCCATATGAGTGACTCTTTGTTAGAAGTTGGCTTTCAAAATTGAGAGGATGTCATCAATCCCTGCTAATGACTACTGTCCTCTTTTTTTGACTTGTTCTTGGTTGGGAAGTCCTCCAGCGTCCGATATTCCTCTCTCAGCAATCTATCCAGTTCCGGGTGTTTCTTCAATGGTTCTTTATTTCCACGAAAATGGTGAAATGCCCTAAGATAACATGCAAAACAAAATCCAAATACAACAGCAATGATGAATGCAGCCATTATGATAAGCCAACTTTCTTGAACAGGAGTACATTACATTGCGCGGAAATGTTTAAGAACCCTTATGTAGTTCAGGATATTTAGTGTTATCAAATAAGAAACTTCTTAATGATACATTCAGTTTCTAAATATTTGCAGACATGGTTGGAACTAGCATCATTCACTTCAACCATTAGTCGAGAAAACATTCGTACAGCCCCATTTTCCGATAACTTCCCATTCAATTATCAAAAAAATGTAAACAATGACCTGATCAATCAACAAATATTTTACATGATTATTCACCTTCACAGATCTACTTCTACAATAACCGTCTTTCTCTAATTTCTTTCATCTTTACTAACATATATTATAACATTTCTGTGTCAATGCAAATGTTTTAACATCCCATCACCAAGAAAGTAGAAAAGTATGTTGAGACGTGAATAAAAAGCATTACCAATACTTCTCAAGGCCATAAAAATTGCCTTTTCGATAGAAGTCAAGGGTGAGCTCTTCAAAGTCCTCATACAAGTCCTCCCTGAATTCTTTCTCCAGACCGTAACTGCAATGGGAGACAGTTTAATCATTTTAAGTATTGGGCATCCACATAAACAGTACTAACAATTGGAATCAGATTCCTCCATTAATGAGAAAGGGTAAGACACAATATTCAACTATAACAAATTCGGGGTGGTTGATGTATTAAAAGTCAAGAGACAAAACTCATCAGTAATACCTATAGAACCTAAAAAGACACTCTATCCCATAGTTGTAGTTAGCGGATGCATCTTCCAAGGCCAATTTTTGGAACTCATTATACATAGAAGGGACAAAGATATCTCTCAGGAAATAACACCAAAACCTATACAACGTATTCATTTCCTGCATGGAAAGGTGAGCCAAAAGAAAGATTATCAAAAAAATTTAAAAATATTACATAAAGATACCAACTTTAAGAAATTGAACAATTTTTTGAATAGGGATAATTATCTTTCCCCCTTCACTAGCAAACTATTAACAGAAATAGTTTAAAAAGGCACCTCACTGCAACCAATTCCCATCTTCTTCCTCTCACTAAGACATCGCTTATGATATTTCAGGTACCTAAAAAAGAAAGAGCAACCAAGTAAATAATTTTCACACCAACAAAAAGCTTTACATGCATGTAGACACACATTATACAAACATAGTTATGCACCAGGAAATCCCTTACTTCTGCTGTTTGAAACCATTTTCCTCTAAAAGCTGATGGCTTGGATGTTGAAATGGTGGGAACGAATTAGGCATGGAACCCACTGGTGGACTACTGCCTGATACGCCATGAGGTGAACCACTCAACTTTGAACACCTAAGACTGTAAAATTAAGATTCAGAAGCATACTAGTTTAGTGAACACAAAAGACAAATCAAATGTCAAAAAGTTTTGAAGTTATGATGGTAAAATCCAGAAGTCTTAGTTCGATTCCCCTCACAAAGAAGCAAGTAAACACAAAATGTTGTCATTTTCTTTGATACAAAATAAAGCAAAGCATTGTCGGTTGGGAAATTTTCTAATTTATGAAACCATCAATTAGAAAATATTTGATACAAAATAAAGCAGAGCATGTTGTTGAACTGGTAAAGGATTTGGCAAACGACTCCAACTTAAAGCCAGTAAAATAACTTCACACTGACCCGTGATTTTCAGGAGGTGTAGAACTAAAGAAAAATCCAAAATTGCTTGGTGGACTCTCTGATATGGGTCCAGGGGAACTGGGACTAGTGCCATGATTTCTAAAGTTGCTGGAAAAGAACCTCTGCTTCTGAGACTGCTTGGGGAAAACTTTATTTTGTTTCCTCAGATTATTTGAGCTTCCAGATTCTTCACGGCCATCGGCTTCAGAACTTCCACTACCCCTTGAACTCGATACTCCTGAACCACTGCAGTTAGATCTTGGGGTCCCATCCTTGTTCCCAAAATTATACTTCCGAGGATTGGATCGCTTAGTTTTCAGTTCCTGCAATTTTCAAACTTTTCTCAGAATTTCAAGACAGAGAGCTAGACCAGAGACACAATAACAAGAACAACTATATTACTAGTAACATATAACAAGACTCAACCTGCTCATAGAAATAGAGGCCATCATTTATTGCATAAGCAAGTTCATTTGATATGGATTTTGAATCTTTCCCACCCAAGTTTGGTCCTCCCCCCACTTTGCTGTTCTGCATACAACAGGTGTGAGTGACAAAAATGTCAATAAACAATGGTCTTTTCATACATAGAATCTGTGACCGTATGCCCACGTGTGAAATTACACGCCTATGCTGAGATGCACACACAAGTATACTAAAGACAATGACAATGAAAAAGCGGATGAATAGAATGTGGATAAAGAAAAATAAATTAATAAAATAAACCAACTTCCTAGAAATCTGGAAAATGCAAGCACATGTTCAATTCACCAGTAGCATTATAAAATGTGTAGTGAAAAACTGTCTATACTCAAGATGAAATATTTTAGGTGCTGCCAACCAAGCAATGTCATCCCCACATGTATTTTGATATGTTATTTCTTCTTTTGCAAGATCAACTGGTTAACCTCAAACTAGTATTTTGAAGGATAAAGGATGCAAATTTCAGCACAAATCTTTCCAACTTGATAGAGTTAAATTGTAATATAGGTTAAATTTTCAAGGGGATAATTGAACATAGTAAAGATAGCCTCCAACACAAGACCGTCAATGTTTTATCATAATAAAAATCAGATGGCTAAATATAATTCGCCTCCATTCACTTCTAAACAGAGCACACATTTTCAAATGTTGCTAAAAGTGAAGTTCCTACTAAGAGTTGCCCAAGATAATGAAGCCCTTTTGCATCAATTGCTAGAGAAAGAAGTCAACCTTGAGAATGGAAGTCATAAATGATCGCAAGGTCGTGAACCAACTTAGTTGATATTTCATACCTATAGCAATGGTCTCATCTAAGACGTGATAAAGCATTCTTGTTGATTCAGATCTACAGTCCATAATTGAAACATGTACTGATTGCTTATCACTTCAATATCAGAATTACCCCTTGATTCTCGAGAATGTTACAGAGTATGTTTAATCAGCCAAAAGGACTAGAATAGCAAGTGCAGACATATATTTTACCAAGTTAATCCAATGATGTATAACGTAAGCTAAATATCATTTTTCACATTGAAACGCAGCGGCATACAGATTCCCATGAAAAATCACATGTCAAAAACATTAGATTTAACCTATTCTTTCACCAGTACAAGTTTCCTAAAAACAATAATACCTGGGTTACAATCACAAGTCGCTGCACATCCTGATCATTGACAATAATCTCATCTTCACCATCATCATGTCTGGGAACATGGATAGATTAGGGCAATTAATTGCAGGTGACTCTGATTCAGAATGACTCAGCATGTATACAGAATATCTTTTGTGTTAATTCATCTGAAATGGAATTTTTTATTAGTGTAATCAAACAGAACTTGTAATGTTCCATTCAATGTTTAGTTTACATTCTCATTCTGAAAAACAAAAGATTTAATAAATAAGGTTATCTTATTTCCCCTTTTCCTGAAAAGGTATATTCGTATAAATGAAGGATCATATACAAGACTAGTAAGTTCTAACACTACTAGAACCAAAATTCATATCTTGGGTGGTGACTCGCCCAAAAAAGCCCAAAAGCACTTGATCAAACTAGCCCTACTTCAGATATCCAAAAAGCTTAAGAGAATCCAATTGTCTGATTTGTATGCTCTCATAAAAAAATGAGTATTGACATTAAAACATGCGTGTGTAAGTACACGTGTGACTTTGTATGCACAAATGAATCAGGCCAGTGAATCCGATTGTATGATTTGCATGCTGTGATTTGAAAAATATTGACATTAAAAACCATGAGTATGTGAGTATGTGTCTGAAACATATTTCATAAATGAATCAGAACAGACAATCTAGTCATAGAATAGAAGGAAAGAAGATATGCTGAGGGTTGAACCAATGAGGATAGAACCACTGGCACATTCAGAGTCGATAAGTAGCTTCCCCATGAAAGAAAAGCCAAAGACTATTTTGTCACAGTTAACATAAGATTCAGTCCTAGGCCCACCAAAAGTGTAAAATTTGCCATTGAATGGTTCTTGACATAGTATCAAAACCTTTACAATGAGAGGTCACAAGTCCATCCCCTCAAAGATTTTTCTCTGCTTCCAGTTTAGTGCCTTCAATATGATAGATCAATTTAAGTTTAATACATAATCTAATCCTGGACCTTGTCAACTGCTTAAATTTTTAGGTTGCATGGTTACCCAACAAATTTAGTGCCAGCACTTTAAACTTTAAAGAAAGAAAAGGTCAACAAAGTAATAGCAGAAACCAGGATAAGTTACAAAGGTAAAAAAATTCAAAGATCCAAATTTTCATTATTATCGTACTTGGTGCTAAAACCAAGGAAATGAGATATTTTCCAAAATGGACTACAAAGGAAATGGCCTGAAAAATATTTTACAAGAATATACTTTCTGTTTTCAACTACCACACAACTTTTCAACATCTTTACCAATTCAAAGATATAATACGACTATTATTAACATGAGATAAGTTTCCAAATTTTCTAGTTTTCCTTATAGCAAAAAAGCATTTCAACACAAATCTCCAATTTTCCTTTGTCCTATAAATTTTAAATTACTCCAATTTTCCACAATCAAACACACTCACAAATCTAAGTATCTCATTTATGACGAAATTCTGGAAATGCTCAAACACGTTTTAGATTGCACCCTTAAGTTTTGGAACATTCATCCAAAGAAAACATGTCAAGATGTTAACAAATTCTTAGCAAAATCAATTACCAAGTATGGTAATAGTGTGAAAAAAGGAAATGAAAGATCCAATATGAATATGAGTACCTTCTCACTGGAAAATGGTCATCACTCTTCATTGCCTTCTGCTCAAGCTCTAGCTCCTCATCAAGCATAAAGGTATTGGCAAAATCATTGGAAAAATCATCAAGGTTCTTGGAAGCCACATTTGATGATCCTTTGTTTACATGATTAGTACATATAGTTGGCTCATCAACTTCAGAATGGTCTGGCTGAAGAGTGCGGTAGCTGATTCCAAGCTCTGAGAACATCGAGCTTAATTCAGAAGTACAATTTCCACTTGAATCTACATATTCATCAGCAATTGATTGGTTTTCACCTTCATCTTCTGTTTTACCCGCTTGTAAGAATCCAGGAATATCATCATTTGGTAATCCCTGTCTAGCCAAATTGGCATGATATGAAACTTCAGCATCTTCTTCAATCGGATCCTTTGTTTTTTCTTCATTAGTCTTCTCACCAATTTGATCCTCAGAAGTCTGAGCCTTTGGTGATGATCTATGCTCAGTGGAAACTGGAAGCCACTTTAACCAATCTTCACGTTTTCTTATCTTGTCACCCTATCAATACATAAATCCATTACAATTCACCAAAAAAAGAAAAGCGTGAAAATTTTGATACACCTTGCAAGGATATCCTGCAATGAGAGTTGAAATATCATAATCGATGCCATAAAAGAGAAGACAATTACAAATTGTTAACTATGCAGTCTGAATATAAGTTTGGCTCCATGATAAACAATAAATGCCATAGTAAACATGCAAATTTTCTTATTTACATAAGCAATTTCTTCCAAACTATTTCAAATGAGGAACAAAATGGATACCTAATTTGATAACTGACCTATGTCTAAAGAAGAGAAGAAAGCACAGAAAGAATTCACTTCATGTCCGAAACAATGTGGTTCACAAGTGCTAGAAATTTCGTAGTAATTTGTAGGCATTATGTTAAGGTGAATCATGAATTTTAGTTCAGAAACAGAAATTTCGGCATTAAGACAACGTGTTGACTAAAGGAATATTAAAGTAAATGTAAACAGAGTACTGATAATTTAGTACAACTAGGGCTCTGTCTCAATCAGCTTATAACCAAATTACGGACTCTAAAATCAATAGTGAGAAGATAGCAAACCTGCACTTCCACTGAACTAGAACTTTGTAGTGCATCAAGGATAAAAGGTATGTCGGTAGTCATTTTTTTAACCTGTACGATGAGAAATTAGATCACTTTAGTTTGCTCAGTTCAACAAGGCTAACTTGCTGCAAGTAAGAGGTAGCAATGAAAAAACATTACTTCTCATTGAACTGAAGGCGTACACAATGTGATGAAAAATAATAGTTTACAAGAGTTAATGGGCAATCTCACATTAACAACATGCACAAGAAAAAACAAAAACAGAAGAGGTACTAGAGATATAATTTATATGATTAAGCATAAGATGAGCTGCATTAGAACTCATACCCTTTTGAAGTCGGCAATAGTTGATATTGGAACCCATCCTTGGTCATCCATCAAGGATATTAGGTAGTGGTCAGTTTGCAGATTTTCATCACTGCCATAATGAGATAGGAAGCAAGTAGCAAATATAAGTAATACACAACAACAATGAGAAGCTTCTTCTTTCAAATATTTTTATAATGATTTCCACGGTTTCCCCACCCCATTAATTGGCTCAATTAAGTTTCAAAGGTAGAACTCAGCACACTCAATTCCTAGTTTAGAGTATTAACTCCCACCTAGTCAACTTTTCAATTTAAGGTAAATATTTTTGACTGATCTAGCAGTGCCACCTCATTACATTTCTATTCTGTCTTAATAGCATAAGATTGCTGATTTCTCAATATCAAATATGAGAGACGATAAAAGACATCATTTTTCCATCCAAATAAAAGAAACACTAGAACTGCTGGGTGTTAATGGCATTTGGGATATAGCTCTGTTGGTTTTAACCTTATTGAGTGTGTGAGAGTCCAAGTGCGTGTGAATCTGAGTGTGTACAAGAGAGAGAGAGAGAGAGTAGTGAAGGAGCAAGAGTAGCCAGAGCAGCTAGAGGAGAAGAAAAAGAACAGAACATCATTAGCTGATTATTCTCAGCAATTACCAACCTGAAGTAATACTCAATTTGTCTTACTATGTTAACCTTTAAAGCTAGCATCTCTTGGGAGACTACATGTATCCCTTGATTCATAGGGTAAAACTGTGATGGATGAGGTCCCCCAAAAGAACCAGGAGGGGGGGCAGGAAAATAATATATAGGTGGTCCTGTGAAATAGATATACATAATACATCAATAATGTACAAACCATAAACATCAACAGAAATAGAAATAGAGGAGAATCTTGAACAATTTTATGCCAAAAGATAATTATAAATGAAGCAAAGAAATGACAAGGAAAGAAACATGATGGGAGAAATACGTGGACAAAGGTCAAAATTAGCCATTAGTGCACATATTTAAATTAAAGAACAGAGCAATGAGACTAAACAATTACCATGAAAAGTTGGACTGACCACAAAACCCGGAGCTGGTGCAAAGAAAGGATGCCTGACTACAGGCCTTGATGCCATACCCTGTTGCAAGGGGATGTGATCACCAGGACCAAGGGGTCGTTGATGATTCCATGGATGGTTTATATGACCACCTGAATCTCCCATATTAGGTCTTCTGTTTGGAAATTGTACGAAATATGCATTGGCATCACCTCTTACTGGAGACTGAACATTACCAGGTGGAACAAAAGGCTGCGTTGGGGGTGTCTTGGTCCCACTCTTTAACAAATGTGTTTCAACAGTAGGAAAAGGTGAAGGGCCAGGAGGGTAAGAATATCCAGGAATCGCAATGTGCAGTGGGGGTACCACAGCAGGAAAAACAGGTTGCATATAGGGTTGTGCATAAGGTAAGGGTACAGGGAAAGGAGGAGGCCCATTGGGGTTGCGTTTGGAGCCTGATTTTGGATGCCTTGATGAAAATTTATGAGAAAGATTAGAATTTCCTGAACCATGTGACTGCTGTTGTCCAAGTGATCCCTGGAAAACACAAACAGCTTAGTAAAAGAAAACAACATTATCCGTAACAAACCAAAATACTAATCCAATGAGACATCGGGTCAAATGAAGTAAAATATCCAAATGAGAAGCATTGGTCATGAAATTCAAGATACTGATGCACCGTGAAACTTGGTGCATTCCTTTGCATGATGCTAAATCATTGCCAGCCTTCCTAATGACAACTTAAAAGCTTCTATATAGGCTTTACAGGAATGGGTAACCTCAATGTTTCTACAAACTGGCTTATTTCCTAATGGCTTGATACATGGACACCATAGTAAAAAAATGCAATAACATCTATGATAGTTGTATAAGGGAAAGCTAATGAAACAAAAGTCAGGTCCAGTAGTCGTAAGCAAGCAATCCACTTCATAACCAAATTCAAATTAGCAAGCAATGAGGCTGAAAGCATACAAAATATTTCTATAAATGTAACAATGGAGGTTTTAGCTAAACTGAAACTTAGGTGAGAAATGACCTCAAATGGGGTTGATGTAAATCAGAACAGCAACCGAAACATTTCACAACCAAAGGACATGAACCAATTATCAAAGCATCATAAAGCCGTTCCTATGTATATCATTTCATTGCCCCATACACAAGGTGTATTTGCATCAGTATTTAGCAGACAGAAAACGCATATACATTATTCTCTATCTTGCCAATGCTTATTGCAATGTTGATATATCAAAGGATTGCAAAAACCAGTCTGCTTCCTGCTCAGATATTATTTAGCTTGGTGATAGGATTCTCACATAAGAACAGCATGCAATAAGTAATCGAGTGTCTAAATTTTGGCATTTCAATCACAAATCCAATTCCAGGAATCATACTACTGCCTGTCTCCGATGGACAGCAAAAGAACGCTTGAAATATGTAGATCTGAAATACCATGCCCAAATGGGAAAAACGTAAGTAGAATTTTTTAAAAATAAAGACATCAGATATCAGAAAATAAAAAATAAATAGGGAACTTAAAAAATCTGACTCAAACTAGAAAACTAATAATTCTCCACAAGAAACGTATCATTGAGCGTGAAGACGGCTATATCACAAAACCAACCGACCTTTGGGTGTAATTTTACCAGTCCAACATTCTTACTATCACAAACCCACAAAACTAGAGTAGAAACACTTTCCGTTAGCCTCCTATAGAAATGAAAATCTAATCCCACTCGACAGCGCTTAACAATGTACATATAAAAGAATAATAACAGTTAACGAGCCACTCCTTCATTAGATAAGTACACAACTTACATGACCATCCAAAAATCAAACCAAAACAGAAGGTTGGCATACCTCTGTCGGAGATGGTCGAGGAGACGCAGTCCCAGACCCATCTCCGGCAACTGTAGGGGGCGGCTTCGCGGCGGCGGTATCGTTACTCTTAGAGCGTTGTTGTTGGTGAGCGTCAGCAAGAGCCGGCCAAGACTCCGCCTGGGCGCCCATCACCGGAGCCTCGGCTATTATCGGAGTTTTCCAAGGCGACATGGGCCCACTACTAACCTCCTTCTGATCACCCCCTGCTTCATTTTCCGCCATCGCCATAACCACCAACTCAATCACAGCCTTCCCAAAAAGCACTAAAACCCCGATTCAACAAACGACCGTAGTCAACTTGAGTAAGATACTACCTAAAGATTCACACTTTCTTATACCCACTTCAATGGAAGGACAAATCAAGTACCCAATTAGCTTCAAAATCGAAAGTATGCAGAAAGGAATCAGAAACCGGAGTTCAGTGTTTGCCCAAGTTGGCGTTTTCAAGGAATGAAAAACTGTTAAAACAGTTAAAGCCGTTAAAGGAAATGGGTTTATGGGGTCTGCAGAAACAGAAAGAGAGATTTGTGAAAATCGTCCTCGAACTCAAAAAGAAGAGATGGAGAGAGACAGAGAGATTAA
>JANQAP020000240.1:123610-134542 GCA_026874005.2 Erythroxylum coriaceum
CTTCAACAAAATATAGACATTCTGCTCATTTTGCCTTTAAATGTTTTGCTTGTGTTTGCCAGTGGTCCTGTTTTCTATATTTTGTGAAAGATGGAATGTCTTAAAAATTCTTGTCCTTTCGTTTAGCAGAATTACAGTTTAGAAATGCCATCATGTTTGTTCCTTCTCTGTCAGGTGGCCTCAATGGATTCAAATTGCTTTAATCAGAAGGCATTAAGCATATTTACAAAGGGCAATATGTATTCTGAATGTGATTTTTAGTCAACTTAACAAAAGGAATTGGAATGCTATATTGACCATATTACTGTTGATCCTATCATTCTAAAACTTTCCCCCAATTTGGTGGGGCTGTATCTAAAGTTGCAAATACTGTTTCGGACTTGGTACTGGATTGAGTTTTAGTACGGTATTGTACCGGTACTGATTAATATTGGGTATTGTTTTGGGTAATTTTTTAAATTTATGAAATAATCTTTGAAATTTTTTAAAATTTGCAAAATTTAAATTTACATATATAGAATTTAATATAAATTGATAAATATCAAATATAAGTAAAATTAAAAGAAAAAGAAAAAATAACCTGGAACGAAATTTAATCAACGAGAGGATATCTGTTATAATTATACTGACTTCAATTATCATTTGGTATAAAATTCTAATCATTGAAAGGAGTTTCATCATCATTATTACTCAAAATTTAATATACCAATATGTCAATGCTTTCCCATCTAAAATTATCTTTCAAGTTATTGACATCTATCAAATTTAGTTCTTCAGAAATCCAATCCGCCAAAAGATTAATATTATCAATAGAAATTGGATCAGTTGAACTATTTGAACTATTAAGACTTCTAGTAAATAATGAAATTTAATTATTAGAAAATTATAAGAAATTATATTGAAATTAATAATGATAATAACATACCTTTCCTAAAGCTTTAAATTGTAACAAACAAAAACCAAGTCATTCAACCTCTTATGCTCCAATCTATTCCTTTTTTGGGAGTGGATAAATTCAAATGTGCTCCAATTTTGTTCACAACCTGTTACGCTCATACATTGACTTAAAATCCGATTCGCAAACCTTTTCAATTTTAGAACATCATTTCCAAATTGATCCCACTAAGAAATTGTAAGTTGTAAAATAACAAAAGTCGCGTTATAAACAAAATAAAGTGATAATTAATTTTCAACAAATAAGAAAAAGGAAATAACTAATATTTGGAGAAAGTTTTCCTCTTTGTCGAATAGCAATCGACATTTCAAAATCCCCATAAGACAACTTATAAAGCTCCATTTGTGAGCTTAAGAGATCTTGGATCGTGTCAATGTTAACAATTGTTGTAATAGTTAAAAGCATTCCTCTATTAACTTTAGTTTACTTACTAAGATCCAGTCTAAAATAAACACTAAGATTAAAAAATGCCCCATCTGCAAACAATGGAGAAGAAAGTTGTCTTTTCCTGCTCTCATTAATGATTGAAAGATATGGTGTGTACGAGGCCTATGTTTCATATTGGCCTTGATTGCTTCTGTCGCTTTCTCCATGGCATAAAAAATATAACTTATTGTTGGCTTTTCTTCACTATCAGCCAAGCGAAGCACCCTCACCAAAGGCTCACAAACTCAGATAACAAATTGATATTGAGACCAAAATTCTCTATCTTTTAGTATAATATTATAAACCTCCCCTCCAGTATTAGACCTAACATGCAGAGATGCAATCTACTTATCATTTTTAAACATTCGTCTTAACTCTTTTTTTATCGAAACAAAAGGCTGAAGTGATAAGAAATTTGTTGTAAATCTATTCTCAGAAGGACAACACAAATTCTTACCATTGGTAATTTTCCTTTCTCATCAAATTCAATACCTATGCACAATTATAAATGAACTTTGTCACCTTTTTAGCATTCTGTATAGTCTCATCAATAATAGGAAAATACCTAGGATCTCCTATATTCTCTAGCATTAGGTCAATGCAATGTGTAACACAAGGAGTCCAAAAAAAAGAATTATACATATTCTGCAACCTTTTTCCTACCTCTTTATAAGCGGAATCATTGTCAGTAATAAACTGAACAATGTTTTCTGGCCCTACCTCAATCACAACTTCATCAAATATCCCAAACAAAGTCTCAGTACTTCTAATAAGGCCAGATGCATCAATATATTTAAAAAACATAGAGCCATTTGTAGAATAAACCAAAAAATTAATAATAGGCTTTTGTCTCCTATTTATCCAACCATCACACATGATTGAACGTCCATAAGTACCTCAATTCACTCTTCTTTCTACCAAATAACTTCTAATTTCAAAAACAAAACAACTCAAAAGTTTACCTCTTAAGTCATCAATTGAAGGATCTTTGTATCCCAGACCATAAGAGGCTATTACATCCATTATAGGTTGATAATAATAAGATTGAGAAGCATTGACTGATGAACCTATATCATACCACCATCTAACTACTGCTATATCGACATTGTGAGCTACATCTCTTGATTGCATTGCATTACGAATTGAAGGTTGGGCTCCAACAGTTGTTCGTGGTGCAAAGAAACTAGTCACCTACCTTCTTCTCTTTCTCACATCAGGTTCAGATACTTCTTCTTAAGCCTAAGATGGAACACTACCAGTACCACTACCTCTAATACCACTATCACCTTCAACATTTCTATAACCACCACGGAAACTAGAAAACAAATGTTTGCTCAAGGTTACACGCTCTAAGTTTTACTATTTATAACCTCGGTAAATTCTGCAAATGCATGGGTCGTTCGCGTAGTACCTAAGGTGTCGATCCCACGAAGAAGGAAACTAGTCCTAAAATCTAACAGTAGCTAAGTTCGCAAAACCTAATTTTACAACTACTGCAGAAATTTAAATCAATTGAGAATCAAATACGAGAAATTAAAGCACCCAAAGAACAAACAAAAGCAAACTCACACAAATAATCCGAATTTCAACCTAGAACGACTAATTGAGAGAAAGGGGGAATTTATTCGAAATTAAAAAAAATCTACCCATTTATGAAATTTCCGATTTAATGGGCTTAGATGATCCTAAAGTGAATTACTCTCTCTTAAGTTATAATTCTTAACCCTAACTAATAATTCCTAATTCAAATTATGAAAATTGCAATCTCTCGATCCATAATTTGTCCAAAACATAAATTAGTTCTAGCGTTGTCTATTAACCTACCTGAAATCTGTGCTTAATCTCTCGTTACACGACTCTACCAGTTTGATTCAATTTTTTACCTATCGATTTACCTAACTCTCGTTAACCTAAATCGATGATTTTACTGGCTCACCCTCTCAGTCTATTGCCCAATTATGAAGAATCAAATTAAATCACAATAAATCAAAATAAAACACAATCAAATTAATTGTATTAATCTTAAGAATAAATAAACCTGAAGGTGAGTTTAGACAAAAAAGAATCAACACTCAACGACAAATAATTCTAATCAATCTCAAATCCCATACATCAATGAATTCGAAATAAAAACTAGAAAATACTGTCGGAATGGATCTTGAAGTCATAACTGCCAGAAACTACCTATTCCGGGAAGTACGTTGCATCAAGTGTATCTCGGTGCCTCTCTTCCTTCGTCTCCTTCCTCAATCGATTGATCTCTAACTAGGTTTTCCCTCAAATTTTTGACAAAATCTCACGTTTGTGCAGCTCTCTCGGCTCTTTAATCTCTGTTTGTGGCTGCTAGGTATTGTTCTATTTATCTGGTAGCAGCTCTAGGTCAAACTCAGGGTCGAAACGGTCCAAAAAATCACCCAAAATTTGATTTTTCATGTTAGCTTGACCCAGGGCACGATCGTGAGCCTGTTTGCCACGATTGTGGCTAGCACTTTTTCCGTTCTGTCATGATCATGGCCTGAAGTGCACGATTATGGCTTGAAGTGCACGATCGTGGCCTGACTTGACGCTCTCTGTCACGGTTGTGGCCCATGATGCATGATCATGGCCTGTATGTTTTGTCTTGAAACTCTTTAACTCTTCACCGTTCTTCCCTGTTTACCTTTCAACACTAGCACACACATCAAGGTACCTAAAAAATATACAATTTAAGCTCAAGGATTCAAACTAACCCATAAAAACACTTAAACACAAAAACTAATCTAATTAAGCCCTAAATGCATACTTAACATTCACTTTAACACACAATGCATAACAAATTAAACCCTAAAATATCATACAAAACACTACTATCAACATCCTCACACTTAAACGTTTGCTTGTCCTCAAGCAAACAAAACAACATCACACAAAACACAAAAACATACAATGCAATAATGAGACAATGGATTCAATCTTCATGAAATTAATTTAATCTCCAACACAATCAATCGATTGTGTCAAATCATTAACATGCAAAACATGTGTCTAAGGCTTTGAACTAAATATACAACTAACTCAAGACCAAGTGTTAGCCTATTTACCCTTTTCAATTGTGCACACACATTAATAATTTTTCGGTCCCTCAGGCTCAGTAACTGTTCTTAGGTATAGTTCCATGAAACTTTAAGCCTAATATAAGTTCGGTAGGTTTTTTAATTAAACAAAATTTTTTATTATATATTTTTATTTATTTATTTTGGGACTTAGCCTTTTACTCGGAGGCAAACATTTGTGATAAATGTCAATCTGGTTACTCGACTAAGTTAATTGTTAACAGCTTGGTTGAAATGTCATTATAGCCTTTTTACACGAAGGCACACATTTGTGATGCGTGTCGATCCGGTTATTCAGCTACATCACGTTTTCAACTGGCTACTAGCTCTACTCATAACCCGAAGGTCAGCGGAATAGTGATTTATTGACTTAAACTTTTTTTATTGCCTACCTTGTTGCTTTTAGCTATTCATTTCCATGAAAAAAAAAACTAGTTGAGTTACTTAACCTAAAAGGCCTCAAATTATGAATGAATGCGACAATCTATCAGGTGCTAAATTTCGACTAAGTCCTAATTAGGTTGTATAATTATCCAAAGGCCCCCTAATTTGCTAATTTTGCAGGCTAATGATTGTTCATAACCCAATAGATTATGTCCAAAATTAAAAAAAAACTACTCAATCTAAGCCATTGACACATTCACACACTTCACAGTATGCAAAATTCACATACAAAAGAAAAACATAGAATCCCTCCCCACACTTGAACAACACATTGTCCTCAATGTGAGAAGGAACATATACGACACACACATAAACGAAATGTGCAAATAGAAATTAAAATAACAAAGAACATATAAAATTAACAATAAAAATAAAAATAATAGAAAAATAAATAACACAAAACAAAATAGAATGGGAGAAAAAATTTAGGTTACACTTGAATCCTAAAGAGATGGAGGTGGTGATGGTATGGAAGGTGGTAATTGAATACCCTGAACTTAAAAATACCGATGGAGTCGGCGAATCTCTCAGTTCTTGTGTCTTTATGTACGTACCACTTCCTTTAATGTTTTGTTGGTTTCAGAGATTGCATCCAAAACTATTGTCCAGTGTTGGTCCTCTTCTTCGTCTTCTTCCGATTCCTCGCTCATTGATGCTTCCCGTGCCTGCTTAGGTGGCACAAAGCTCAAACTTGCCTGACCCGTCCTAGTCTGCACATGTATCTTTTCATTTATCTCCCGCAGACTTATATTGGTGGAGTGAATGATCTCTGCCCGAAATAGATGATGGTGGTCAAGGAACTTGGGCAGATGCACTGTTAACCCCCTCCGATCCACACCAAAATGCTCTGCGATGGTGGACACCAGGTACCCCATTCTAAGATGGTTTCTTCTCTTTCGCGAAACTGTAGCAAGAGCATTTAGCACATGAGTAGATGTGCATACCGGAATACTATGGTCCATGCACCACAATATGAAAAGCTCCTTGTTTGAACACTTGTTAGTCTCTGATTTGTCAAAGACCAGCTGACACATAAATTTGTGCAGCAGTAAGTGTTCATGTGACCGGATAATGTTGTTGTGGGCATTTTTGGCGTAAAAGCACTCAATGCCAGTAAGTTCGTGCCAGTATTGGGAGGCACGGAAGTGATCATGTTGGTCAACAATGGTGGATTCGGGGAATCCACATATGTTGCACATAATTTCTACCGTTAACTCATATGCTCCCCCCCTCAATCTAAACCATAATTCCTTAATGTTCTTGGAGTCAAAGGTCAGGGATATGAAAAATTCTAGGGTAAGCTCTTCATAAACGGGGAATTGGAATCTAATAAATTGACCCTACTGAATCCTCTCTGCTAGGTTTTCTATCTACTCACGCACTTCTATTCGATCTAATGTATCAAAATCAAAGTATTTAGGCTTAACAATTTGTCTAGAGCGAAGGGAACGGAAACGAATACCTTCTTCCTCGATATAAATAGGAAATGAAGCTCCAAAACTTACTGCTCGGTTTCGTCTCCCCCTTCCCGCGACTTGTTGTGTTCCATAAGGCTCCCGTCGGGTGGTTTGCTTGATACGAGGCATCATTGAGTTAAAATATGATGAAAAATTCTAGAGAGATATTGGAGTGTTTGAAAGTTGGAATTCTAGAGAGAGAAAGTAAAAATGAAAGTGAAGGTGAAAGTTAAGTAAGAATTGAATAAATAGGTGGTTACAAAGGGTAAAATGGTAAAGTTGTCACTTAAAGTTTGCATCCTTCCCTTTTTATGCATAGTTGTAGGCTGCGATTGTGGCTTGCTATGCCAAGATCGTGGCATACAGCGTACCATTGAAGGAATTCCAAATCGTAGGCCACGATCGTGACCTAACAGGTCACGGTCGTGGCCAGTGCCTATATCCTGACACCAAGATGTTCTTTTCCCAATTCTTTTCTTCTCTCAGTTCATAGTTCTTCTTCACTTCACTCAATATGCTTGCGTATTCTTCCTCATGATTCTGAAATCCTATTCCTCTTTTTGCTTTTATTGAACCAAAACAAGCATGAACCTAACTATGAAATTCAACTAATCTAACAAGATTGAACAACAAACTAATTTTTCTATGAGTTTCCTTCCATGCAGCGCTTCTTTTAAAGTTGGTAGCTCGACGCTTCTTGTAAAGCTTATGGTGGTTGGAATGGCTGATTTGATGGTAGCGTCGTTATTAATCTCAAAGTCTGAATATTTGCTACCATATTACAACTACCACCTTCCTTGGAGTTTTCTTTGCCTCGCCTTCTCCTTCGTGAGTGCTTCTTTCGGAAGGCATTTGCAGGATTTTCAATATCTTCTCATTCTCCTCGAGGTTTGGGTTTATTGCGATCCACTGGAGTTTAAGGAGCTCCGTACTCTCTAACAGTCACCTTGAAAGTTAGTTGCTCCTTTCCTACTCGTAGAGTTAGTTTGCCCCCATCCACATCAATCATTGAGCGCACAGTGGCTAAAAATGGTCATCCAAGAATCATTGGAGTATCCTCATCTTCATTGATATGCAAAATATAGAAATTAGTGGAAAAGGTAAAATTACCGATCTTGAATGACACATCTTGTATGATTCCCATCGGTCAAAGTGAAGTTCTATTAGCCGTCTTAACCAAAACCTTTGTGGGCACTAACTCTCGTAACCCCAATTTAAGACTGAGAGTGTAGGGCATTGCATTTATACTTCTGCCTAAAACTGCAAATGCCCCATCTATGATGATCTTGTTGATACTGCAGGGGATGAAAAAATCCCTTGGATCATCCTTCTTCACTATATTTGGGGTGTCTTCCAGTATCAGCTCCTTCCTTTTCTCTGTGACAGACTCTTGTAAGTTTAGTTCAGATTGTATTCGTTCCGTCACTTCCTTGATTTTGTTTGGCTCGATTTCTTGTAACATTCCTGCTGTCCTCCGAGCATATAATTCCTTCTGAGCAAAGAATTGGTGCAGGAATACTCGTCAAGTTATGTGCACTGATTTGCTCACAATCTCACTTGGAAGGTCGTCTTCGACTACTTGAACTTCTCCTTTGTCCACCTCTTCCAGCTCCTCATCCTGAGTCTGGCTTACAACCATGATACGTTCTTTCAGGTTCGACTCAGTATTGCTTGGAAGAATTTCAGCATTCTGAGTTGACATTGCTTCCGCAAGCTGCCCCTTCTGGACTTCTAAGCTATGGATAGAGGAAGCATGATTCTTTGTGACTTGCTCGAATTTACTCTCAAGCCTCCTATATGCTTCCTCCATTCCTCCTATCTTATCTAAAATTTTGTCCAATTTCGAATCCATCGAGCTTGTTTTATCTTGTTAGAAGCTCGATTGTCCTTAGGGTCTGAACTGCCCTTCATTGTTGTTGTTAGACCAGTAGAAGATTGGGTGATTCTTCCACCCAAGGTTATATGTGTTGGAGTAAGAATTATTGCCCCCTCCACGTCCAAATTGGGCTCCCTTGTAATGAACTTGCCCCAGGTTGTCTTCTCTCATCAAATAGCAATCCATCGTATCATGATCCAATTGGCCGCATAGCTCACACTTCAATTGCGTGGCTTTTGCCGTAGCTGAGGATGACGTCTTCATATTACTGAGTAGTAGCGTTAAGTTGTCGATCTTAGCTTACATTTCCATCATTTGATCAACAGCGACAACTCCCTTCTGCTCCCTAAAGTTAGTAGGTTGCCTACTACATTCACTAGTCCATAAGCAGCTATTGCTGGCCATCTCCTTTATTAATTTCTCTACTTCATCGACCGTCTTTCTCATTAAAGATCCTCCCGACGCTGCATCAATGGTGCCTCTAGTCTGTGGGTTTACTCTGTTATAGAATGTCTGTAGTAAGAACTCCTTGGGTAGATTGTGGTGTGGGCATCTTCTCTATAAATCTTTGTAACGCTCCCACGCTTCATAAATGGACTCCCCATCACCTTGTTAGAAATTTGTAATTTCCTTAATAATTTTGATGGTCTTTGTTAGTGGGAAGTACTTATCTAGGAAAGCACGCACTAGCTGGTCATATGTCGTAATGTTGGCAGGGCTTAGTGAGTGATAGCAAGCCTTCACTCTATCCCTAAGCGTAAAAGGAAACAACTTAATTCTCACTGCGTTTTTCGATATCTGGCGATACCAAAAAGTATCACAGATCTCGAGAAAACTCACGATGTGGGTGTTCGGGTCTTCATTTGCAAGTCCATAGAATTAGACATTCTGTTGAAGCATGTTCAAGAGGGCTGGCTTAATTTCAAAGGAGACCGCTTGAACAGGCGGTCTAGCCACTCTTTGGTTAGCAGGATTGAACTCTAGCCTCATAAAATCCATAAGGGTCCTCTGTTGTTGCCTACCAGGGTTGATTTCTTGATCCATGTTTCCTTGGAACTCCTCGGCCATCTGTGCTTTCTCAAACTCTTCTTATTCTTCCCGCCAAGCTTTCCTAAGGGTTCGTTCTAAACGTGTTATGTCTAAATCTAAAGTCTCAATTTCGCGACTTGAACCCTTCGTGACTCTTGTGATCATGCAAGAGCATGAT
The DNA here is from genome assembly GCA_026874005.2 of Erythroxylum coriaceum. Lineage (NCBI taxonomy): Eukaryota > Viridiplantae > Streptophyta > Magnoliopsida > Malpighiales > Erythroxylaceae > Erythroxylum > Erythroxylum coriaceum. The sequence continues at coordinate 133,068 of JANQAP020000240.1, forward strand.
TCCTACATAGAACTACGAAAAACAAAAACAAAATTCAAAAGCTATCCTAACACCTTAAACTGTAGAACTAAGTTGCCTTCCCCGGCAACGATGCCAAAAAATTGTTCGCTCAAGGTTACACGCTCTAAGTTTTACTATTTATAACCTCGGTAAATTCCACAAGCGCACGGATCATTCGCGTAGTACCTAAGGTGTCGATCCCACGAGGAAGGGAACTAATCCTAAAATCTAACGGCAACTGAGTTCGCAAAACCTAATTTAACAACTACTGCAGAAATTTAAATCAATTGAGAATCAAATACAAGAAATTAAAGCACCCAAAGAACAAATAAAAGCAAACTCACACAAATAATCCGAATTTCAACCTAGAAGTGACCAATTGATAGAAAGGGAAATTTATTCGAAATTAAAGAAAATCTACCCAATTATGAAAAATTCGATTTAATGGGCCTAGATGATCCTAGGGTGAATTACTCCCTCGAGTTATAGTTCTTAACCGTAATTAATAATCCCTAATTCAAATTATGAAAATTGCGATCTCTCGATCTGTAATTTATCCAAAACCTAAATTAGTTCTAACGTTGTCTATTAACCTACTGGGAATCTGTGCTCAATCTCTCATTACACGATTCTACCAGTTTGATTCAATTTTCTACCTATCGATTTACCTAACTCTCGTTAACCTAAATCGATAATTTTCACCAGCTCACCCTCTCAATTTATTGTCCAGTTATGAAGAATCAAATTAAATCACAATAAATTGAAATAAAACACAATCAAATCAATTTTATTAATCTCAAGAATAAATAAACCCGAAGGTGAGTTTAGATAGAAAAGAATCAACACTCAACGACAAATAATTCTAATCAATTTCAAATCCCATACATCAATGAACTCGAAATAAAAACTAGAAAATATTGTAGGAATGAATTTCAGAGTCGCGACTGCAGGAAATCACCTGTTTCGGGAAGTACGTCGTGTCAAGCGTATCTCCGTGCCTCTTTTCCTTCATCTCCTTCCTCAATCGATTGATCTCTAACTAGGTTTTCCCTCAGATTTTCGACAGAATCTCACGTTTGTGCAACTCTCTCGGCTCTCTAATCTCTGCTAGTGGCTGCTAGGTATTGTTCTATTTATTTGGTAGCAGCTCTAGGCCAAACTCGGGGTCAAAACAGTCCGAAAAATCACCCAAAAATTGAGTTTTTGTGTTAGCCCGACGCAGGGCACAATCATGGCCCTGCCTGCTACGATCGTGACCAACACTTTTTCCTTTCTGTCACGATCGTGACCTGACTTGACGCTCTTTGTCACGATCGTGAACCATGAAGCATGATCATGGCCTGTATGTTTTGGCCCGAAACTCTTTAACTCTTCACCGTTCTTTCCTGTTTACCCTGCAATGTAACACCCCACTCCCGCCGGACCCGAACCCGATATCGACAGTGATATCCGAATCCGTGCCCCGCGAGGGTGGC
>JANQAP020000240.1:170352-185068 GCA_026874005.2 Erythroxylum coriaceum
TAAAAAGTCCTTATCGATGAATATTAGTTGGTGAGATCTTAGTGACTTAATTTTGTAAGTATCAAATCTCTTAGTAATTTAAAATGTTTGGTACTTCGGAAGTCACAATGTAATAACGTTTTATTCCGATTCTTATCAGTTTTTGTTCAATTTTGTATGATTGGATTGATTCTACTGTTGACGCATGGGTATGATAACTACGTATTTCTTAAGATTTATTTAATTAATACGATTAAGAGCTCATAATACATTATTAAAATTTAAATTTGGAATTTGTAGTAAGACATTATAATTTACAAAAAAGTAAATCAATGAGGTAATAAACAGAATTAGTTTCATGTTATGTCAATTACATATTTTACTCCTTGAATACATAATATCGAATTGAGATTGCACGTATTATTAAAAAAATGTACCCATATAACAATAACAATCTTTTTAAAATTGGATCGTTTGGTAGGTTTAACAGTTAAAACGATGAATTAATTAACTTTTGAGTTCGATTTTTAACTTTCTGGTTTAATTTAGTTTAGTATTATTTGTTATTAAAAATCGACCAGCTTATTAATTTATTCAGTCAATTCTATTAACTAATTAGTTTTATAAATCGACTAATTTTTATTTAACAATCTCATTTTTTTAATTAAAATTTTAATTTTTTAATGGATAAAGATAATATTCTTCTTCAGTTATTTTTCAAATTCTTTAATTTTATTCAATTTTTAACCGATTTTATAACGATTTAATACAGATTAACCCTTAAATTTCTTATTTTATCACCTTTTACATAAATTTTTATTGTAGATATTTTATATGCACCAATATAAATGTACGCATAAATAAAAGAAGAGCCACTTAACCAACAACTTTCTACAAAATTCATTCGATGAAGCGCCTATGTTAGCTCCCATGGCATATGGTCTTGCGAGCCTAAAAGCTAGAAATAAATCTTTATTACAAATTGACATAAAATGTAACATTAGAGTCTTGCCCTACCATTCTATCCAAAATAATGTGAACAAAGTGGTCTGTCCAAATTCCTATATTTGTTTCTTGCACTCATCCAAATACAATAATATATTAATTATTTAAAAAGCATAGAAGTTGCACTTATTGTAAAAACTTAGAATTGTTCAACTTTTCAATTCGGTTATCAATTTTTCGATTTGATTTATTTTAATAACTCTTGCAGTTAAAAACTGATCAATTTATTAATTAATTAGTAAATTTTTGTAAATTAATAAATTCTTATAAACTAAAATAAATCAATTAATTTTCATTTAATAATTTTTTTCAATCAAATTTCAAATTCTTCGATGGACAAAAAGAATATTTTTTAATCATATTTCAAATTCTTTAATTTTATTTAATCTTTAACAGATTTTATGACGATCTAATATCAGTTGAACCTTTTAAATCTTAAATTTATTGTATTAACGATTTGATTCTGGTCTGGTATTTTAAATGATATTCTTAATTTACTTTTTACGGTTCAAGTTTATTTATATCTTATGTTTTAGTCCTACATTCATTTAATTTTCAAATTTAACATTAATTTTCTAAGTTTAGCTACCCAAAAGACATTTTCAAGGTAGGGCGTTATCAAATCATTTATATACCCAACTCTGATGCGGGCCTCAAAAGGCCCTACAACGTACGACAAAAACATCGAATTACATCCCTGCCAAGAACAACTCATCGGTTGGAGTAAACCGCCGCCAGGATGAGTTAAACTGAATACAGATGGTGCATGCAAACACGCCCAATACTCGGCTACAACAGGTGGCCTCATTTGAGATAGTGACGGCAACTGACTTGGAGGATTCACTCAGAACCTCGAATGGTGTGCTGCGTTGTCAGCAGAACTCTGGGGAGTCTTTACCGGCCTCTCGCTAGCCTGGAGTTTGGGCTTCCGCTGGATAAAGCTGGAAGTAGATTCGCTCGCGGTGCACAAGATTATCTCTTCATCGGACACCCGCTCTCAGACGCTCAACCCTATAGTTACGAGTATTCTCGAACTTTTCACCCGAAACTGGTATGTTATTTATCGACGCGTCTACTGAGAGAGCAACAGATGTGATGACTGACTTGCCACCCAGCCAGAACACTCTAACATTGGTGTCACATATTTTGCTACTACACGTACCGGGTGCCAACGCATCCTCTTAGAGGATCTGTTGGGGATTTGTTTCCCCAAACTTATCTTGTAACTAGTGTATTCTGTTTCCCTTAAAAAAAATTCTCTTTATCATTGGAGAATTCGAACTCTCGACGTGATGGATACATAGGTCAAACCTGATGGTTCTAATAATACTAAACTATTCAAAAGACATCTTGAAAGTAGGACGCTGTTAGAAGTTAACAAAAATAAGTAATTAAAGAGATATAAATGAATTTTGAGGTCAAGAGATGTACATTTGGGATTTCGTATTCGTACGAAGAGCAAGAGGCATAAGCAACAAAAACACAAACACATGCAATCACAGAAGTTTGGCTGACTCTTTCTTAACCTTCTTTGTCTCTCTCTCTCGCACTCGGTTTCTCATATGTATGACATCAACTCATGTATTGTGCCTTTACTCGTTCTTCCCATTTTCTCTATTCAACACTCTCTCATCTCATCTACATATTTATAATACATATATTTCACGTCCCCTTGTCTACGAATCTTACATATTTATATATATTTAACTTCACGTCTCTTTGTTGTTCTATGATTAACGTTGTATACTTCTCCTTCCTCTTGGTTTCTCAATTCATCAATCCCACCTTCTGCTATAATTCTCCTGATAGAAGAAAAGGTACCTCTTAGCTTGGAACAGTAGTAGTTTATTATGGAGTTGTCGTTGAAGGCAAACTAGCTTAGACCTGGCTGATTCCGGTATGTACACAACTGTGGCGTATTCTTTTAATATGGGGTGAATGTTCTTGAGTTTTATCTTTAGCTTGTTTCTGGTATGTTACGTACAACTCTTGTCGCCAAACTTCCGGTCATTGTTTTGATGAATTCTGAACTGATCAATTACGGAAACCGAAATTCTGTCATTCACTTGTAATCATAAAAGTTGAGTTCTTGTTACGTGTTATTCGTTGTTCGACCTTTTCTAATAACAGGGCAATTCAATATTGTTATTTCTAAGGTGTTAAGTAAATAGTATTGTGTATGCAATAATCTGAAGTAAATCAATTTGTATGTTCACAACACAGATCTGAATGATGGATTTGAGAGTTGAATCGGATCAAACTTCATTGAATAGTAGCTTTTGATAAAACTAAAGAATGGGTGAACTTGGTACCTTAGTTTCACTTTTATTTAGATTCCAAGTATTCTAATTAGCATTAGAGATTAATGTACTAATTGCAAGTTCATAATCAAATGTGGTTATAAATTCTGAAAGACTTGCATATCAGTTCTTATTCTTTGCTCTTTGCCTTGGAACAACAAAGTTTAGGATCATCAAAACATGTTCCTCATATTGTCTTAATTCTGCTTATAACTTGGTTTAAACAATCCCTCCTGTTTTGGAATCTTTTAGTGACACAAAGCCTATAACTTTGGATTAGGTAATAATATAATCAGCAATCCCTATTTACTCTTTATTTTATTTTATTACTATTTTTGTCTTTTGTTTTGATTCTCATTTCTACTGTTTCTTTTTCTTACTACAGACAAATCGTTTTCACTGGTAACTGTTACTGAGTCATGACATCACCGCCGTCTTCACCACCCACCGACCGCATCCCTCCGCGGACAGATTCATTCTCAACAACGACAAGTTCTGACCACAGAACCACCACGACTTCCCTGCCGTCGTCTTCACCGGACCACCCACTCTATACAGCAAAACCCGCCGCACCTTCGTTGCCGGGGAAAGCTGGTCCGCCGCCAGGAACCTACGTCATCCAGATCCCAAAGGAACAAATCTACCGCATCCCGCCGCCGGAAAACACCAAACGCTTTGAATACCTCTCTCGCAGGAAAGCCCCCAGAAGCAGGTGTCGTATCTACTTGTGCTGGTTCCTCTCGGCCGTCGCCCTCCTCTTCCTTCTCGCTGGCGTTACTGCCGCCATCCTCTACCTCGTTTTCCAGCCCAAATCGCCGAAATACTCCGTGCAGTCCTTCTCAGTTAAAGGTTTCAACCTTTCGTCATCGTCGGCGATGATCTCGCCGGAATTCAACGTCACAATTAGAGCAGACAACCCCAACAAGCGGATGGGAATATATTATCTAACTGGAAGCTACGGGGACGTCTATTATAACGACGTTAGGCTGGCTACCGGTTCTCTACCGGCATTTTATCAAGGGAAGAAAAACGTCACGGCGTTATCGACGGCGTTAAGAGCGTCAGGGATTAAATTAACGAGCGAGGCGCACAATGCCTTGGCTAATGGGGAAAGAAAAGGGGCGGTGCCTTTAAGGCTGTACCTGAGAGCGCCGGTGAAAATGAAAGTGGGCGCCGTTAGAACGTGGACAATTACCGTGAAGGTCAACTGTGAAGTTACTGTTAACAACATGACAGTCAACTCAAAGATTGTGTCTGAAAATTGTGATTATGACGTGGACATGTAGTGGGAGAAATGAAGACTTTTTATTATCATTGTTATTTCTCTATTTGGGTAAAATAAAAGAGTTAGTCAAAAGGGGGTATATTTTTTTTAATATTTCCTAATTTAACTCTTGACATGGAAAAAAGACTGTGTATCAATAATCCTGTGCTAACCCTATTCCGTGCACAATACAATATTACAAGGCGTTGATCTGTGAGGCTTTTTGTGATTTTGGTATTATAAAATGTTTCTAATTGAAGGAACTTGTTGGGTTATGCAACTTATGTTGAGTGATTGTAAATAAGTCAACTTCATTGATTCTAGATGGAAACAAGAAACAACCCTTCAACACTTGGAAAGAAGTATAGCTTATGACTCAGAAAAAGTCATACGGTTGCTTTAGAACACACAGGATAGGACCTTTGATTAGATGATGATGTTGTATTGAAGAAGGGAAGGGAAGAAGACAAAATCTTAGGAGGATAAAGAAAAGTCACTTGGAGGTTGAATTCATCATCTTCAAATGCCACAATTTGGACTAGTTCAAGAACTGGTGGAGTGTGCTCTTCAGTCTTGACAATTCTTACCGTATTAGTTATTCTGTCAATTGTTTGTTTCGATATGAAAGAGCATGGATAGAATACCGAGAACATTGATAATGTAATAATTAATCACTTAAAGAAATTGGACAACATTGAAGTTGAACAGGTATTTATTAAAAAGAAATGGTCAGGCATACGAAAGTTGATTCAGTATTTTTATTATATCACTCCAACAAACCAGACTTTGGTTTGGTCAAAGGTTGCATCGCTATGGCCACTGCCTCGACATGTTCTTCTTGGCCTCGAATAATGAACTTGTGGCGTTCTTCTCTAGTAATCAAGGCGTACGCCTTGCTGACAATAAACAGAGGATCCATGCTTAATGTCCGAGATCGAACAGTTTCAAAAATTGCATCATCCCACCCAATAAGAAACTGGTGCAACTTCTCCTCTTCCCCCTGGTGAAGGAATTTGTATGCGACTCTGTAGGTACAATTTTGTATAACTCATCTCACACCCCCTTCAATTTTGTATAAGAATCCATCATGATCGTGCCTTCCTATCAGAGCGAAGCGATCTCCGCCTTCAACTCATGAACTTGCGGGGCATTCCTAATCCAAAAACGATCTTGTAAATCATCCTAAACCACCTCGACAGTCTCCTTACAAGCAACACTAGGCTGGATGGATATCTCGATCGAGTTAAAAATCCATGAAATCAACATGGAGTTGCAATCTTTTAATTAATATGCACATAAAAGACAAGCTCTACTAGTTAGGCAACCATGTTCAAACATACCAAAGGATTTGCATATTTGACACAGAATCAGATTTCATGCACACCAAAATGAAGAAGTTGCACAGCTTTGGCTGGAAGTATTGACAAGCATTTGATCCGCCACCGGCATGCACCACAAAACGTGGACGACCAACTGCAAAGATGAACAACTTGAAGTATGCATATCTAGGAATGCAGGGAACAAATATTGGGATATTCAGTCAAAGATGTAAGCATGAGGGTTGGAATTTATCCAGTGTCCTATGTATAATATGTAAAGGTGAAAAAGGCAAGATTTTTTTGCTGAAGGAAGCTATACATTTCCTGCGGCGTCAAAAAAAAAAAAAAAGTGGCTTTTTCCCAAAGGCCTTTTCTTTCACACTTATCTTCTTCTTTATTTCTGGTTTTCAGCCTAGTTCAGCCACCTGCCAACACCCTTTTATTCCTCCCTTCATGTACAAATGCTGCATACAATTTTACAGTAAATAAGTAACAGCGGAATGAAACTCCCACTCTGCTCCATAACCAAACCCTTCTTCCAGCTAGACTGAGAATGATTGCTACTTCAGTTGTTCATGATTATTCTTAACATCTTGGATCTCCTTTTGAAGTTCTGCATACATTTTCACAGAGGAATCTGCGAAGTTGTTCAACTGACCAAGAAATCCCTCCAAGCTTGAACGAAAATGCTCAAAACCTGAAATAAAGTTCTCTGTAGTTTCATATCTCAACAAGTTAACGGCTGAATCACTGCCATTCTCTGCTTTTGATATTGTTGGATCTGCAGTCTTTCCTTGATTCTTTTCTTGGCATGGTAGGAAGCGACTGATTTCGGCTACTAAATCTTGTAGAGAATATGTGACTTCCTTCATAGGCAGTGCATCAAGTTTGTCCAACCATGCACCACAAGTGACATACATTGGAGGACCACTTTTTCTCAAAGTCAATGAAGGGGCTGGTTGCCTCCTTTTCCTTTTTGAAGGTTTTTCTGGAAGGAGGACACATTTGAAGAGCCAATTATTTATGGCCTGCAGATAGGATTTCTGAGCACCAATCCACTTTGTAAAACTCAAAGATAATGCAGTAAGTTCGTTTTCAAGATTGATGGTAATCTGTCGATGTGACTCTGCATGTACTGAGATTTTTTCATGTCCAGTACCCTCTACAATTTTTATGATATTCAACTGGAGGTTGTGGCATTCAAACATCACTTCCCACATCCGACTGAGACTGCAATTGCCATAAAGTTCAAAATTGGATTATTCTTCAAGTTACTACTGACAATCACTCAATCTTACATCTAAAGCCACGTGCAAAAAGATAAAAATGGAAGCATAGAGATCCAAAGGATCTTTTAACATAACAGGATCAGGAAATATACTCAAGGCTCTCACATGATACATTAAATCAATCACATTCATCAAAAGCATGAAATGAACTGCAGCAAAATTTTGTAGTCAGATGCAACTTGACAGAGCAGATACTGATTAATTTTTAATATGACGTGGAAATAAAATCATCTCTACAGCTAAAGAGTAGGATTCAGAAACCATATGTCTTGCATAGAACCTGAACGTATCACTCGCTTCAATCAATGTTACACCATGTCTTTCTTCACCCCCTTTCTAGTTATTTCAGTACTGAAGGAGGGAGAGATGAGGTGATGGATGTCCAACAACTAGAGAAGCTGAAACAGCATTCATGCTAAAAACTTGTATAATAACACGAGGCAACCAGATGTGACTGAGGCTCTAAAGCGAAGTAAACAACATAACCTGGAAATCATATCTCTGAATCCAGCAGAATGCAATTCATCACAGGACAAATGAAGTGACAACAAGAACCGATCTTCAGATTGTCTAGATTTCAACAAGAAACTATCCAGATGTAGTATTAGTTAAATGCCTAACTCATGCTACAAGACAGAAAACAGAAAGACTTGGAGAATTGTCCATACAGTTTAGCTGGCACCTGCACAGAATCCTTACCAAGTTCAAACTTACCCAATCAATCAGTTCTATAGATATATTTAACAAATCACACTGTTTAATAGAAATACCACTGTGCGTTACATTAGCATTACAGAATATACCATGTGGTTCAACATACTTGTTGGAGGAATTGGGACCTGTTCTCATATACAATCGTCTGAGATGTAAATTCCGTAAACCAAGGTGATGAACCTAAAAGAAAAAATTTGAAAGCATAGCGAAGCCACTGCCGACTCACTCAACCAAACTCCATCACACTTAGATAACTGACCTCAAATTGGCATTTGCGGAGAGATTTAGTGCAAGTATGAAACTGAAAGTTCACAATAGTATTTTGAATCTATTTCTTCCAGGTTATTCCGTGTATCATTTCAGCACAAGGCACACATGGATGTTCTAATCTACCATCACCTAAATAAACTTCTAAAAGAGTGACATTCATGATCATGAACCCCTGACATGGCAAGAACTAGGAATCTAGCTATAATTAAGGTCATATTATTAACAAAACTCCTCTGGCTAGCAGGCCAAATAATTTAATAAACATGTTACTCATTAGTCAATCAATCTACTCATATTGCCATGTTAAAAATGTGCGCTTCATCGCATGCTTGAATATGATACTCAGCCTTTAGTTCCACAGAAGGTTATGGTCCTGATAGGCCAACAGAAAAGGATTCAGAATCTTGTTGCATAGTGTTTGTCTCAAAATATTGTTCAACTTACCAGAAAAAAAGGTTTATAAGACCTACAGCGCTACGAAAAGCATGAAAGATCTATGTTCAATTTTAAGCATAAGATGATAGTTAACTACAGAATTGATGAAAAGAAATGAAGAAACTCGTACCCTTCAATTAACTCCTCAAGTTGCGGCTGGAGCTCATTGTCACGTAATTCTTCAATCAGCTGTGATATGGAATCAATTCTGTGAATTGCAACTCTAATCCTAGAGTGCAGGTCTTTCACTATAGCACGAGTTTTATCAATCTTTGGTTCTCTTTCCCCCTTTGATTCCAGTTGTCTTAGATATTTACGCTTTCTTTCATAATGGCTCCTGACCACCTGGCTGGCCTGAAGTACGATATCATCAAATCTTCAGAAGATAATGACAAAATACATCTGAGGAAACATGCACTTGGTTTTGAATTCAAATTGGAAGCTTAGCAATCTTAGAACTTAACTATATAACATGAAAACCAATTTACAAGCAACTGAACTGCTCTCCCTATTTTCAGAATGGATGAAAAAAGAGGAAGAGACTAAATATATGTGAACATAGGAAACATGTGCACAGTATTAAAGTAAGCCTCCTTCCATCTGGAAGGTAGTTAGTTCTCATCCGGTTATTTTTAATATATTTTAATCATAGGAATTGAGATGCCAAAGTCCTTGACCCTGGAAGCCTCTAGAGGAAGCAGGAAAATCCTCACTCACTTCTGAGCATTAAGTCCAGACATTGTTATAAATGAGAAAGAACTCATACTAGAGCAAACTAGTCAATTCATCTCTAACAAAAGAGTTGGGCTATCAACAAAGAGCATATGTGGCATTATCACCTTCCTACCATCTCATCTGGCCAAAGCACCAACATGTTGCTGGCAACCCTCACCCATTCCCCAACTCCCCAAGTCTTCCAAGATAAATTATACTGAATTTCAGGCGATTATATTATGAAAATGGATAAAACAAGAAAAAAAAAGCAATCATGGAAAACTAATATATTAAGAATCCAACATACCTTCACTTCATCATAAAGTTTTTTCTCCCAGGCATAAAGCCTGTCCAGGGTTGAAGCATGACTCCCAGATATCATGCAATAGTTTTCAAACGGATTGCCAATGGGATCCTCTGTATCATCCTTAACATTTGGGCCAACAAGATTCCTTGATGAAGATGATCGTGAAGATGTTGTCCTGTGCCAAGTTAAGTACTTCACAGCAGTTTGGACGGGTTCTAAGAGAAAATAAACAGATTTAGACAATTCGGGCCCCAAAAAGAGAAGTAAATGGAGGAGTTGAGGCAAAGACAGAATGCAAATTGTTCCTTTCACTAAGGTTGTGCTTTCTACTTTTCTACAATATCCAAACTTTGCAGATTCCTAACAACCTAAATTCAAGAATGTAATAAGATTATTATCTTTTTTCTTGGTGATATATGCTTTGTTGCTTTGAATACCACTACTTAACTTCACAGGTTCCTGGCAACCTTTTCTGAGAATCATTTTTCAATTGAAGTCCCACTCTTCAACCACTTCCCAGTCACTGTTACCCTTTGGTATCAGCTTGAATCATTCTTTTTTTTTCATTTGTCAACTTTAAATTGCGTGCTAGAGTCCATCATATCATAACCCCTAAGCCCCCCAAATCCATCATATCATACTCCCACAGCCCCCAAAGTTTGCTAGACAATGATAAGCGGAATTTATTTGTGATGATAACTTGAAAATCTAGTTGGAGTATTAGTTACGGGAGCAAACTTTTTACTGGAAAACTGTACAGGTATAAATTTAGCAAAGGTAATTTCTTGTTATCTTTTCTAATTTTTTAGATGCCAGAGATGGTCACAGGCCTCTCCATCTAGTAAAATATTCTTCTTTTTGCATAGGAACATCATCAATGAATTCTTTGTAATGGTGTTATTTTGCAAATGTTTAGACAGATGCTCACTTTATTTTGGGGTGAGGTTGGGGATGCTGGTATCCGTTGTATTTTATCTAGTTTAATCAATCTCATGAAATTACAAAGAATGAATTACCTAGAAACCAAAATTTCCCACATTTCATCGATGTGTATTTTGCAACGCCAAAGTCACAAAGAAAATGCCAGTTAAAATTCATGAAAGTCATCACAGATTTTAACAAATATTCTAATGATAAACTAACATAGTTATTCAGCAAAATGAAAAATGTGGAGATGTCCATTCCCTGACAAGACTGGTATTTCAAGATAACAAAGTATCAAAATGGGAGAGTGAAGAATAAAACTAAATAAGAGATGTTGTCAACTCATTTCACCACACTTATATATAGAAATTATACAGCAATGAAACCAAAGGCTGATCTATACCCACTGTTATAAAAATTTCAAAAACTATTTCAATGGATCATAAATTAGATACCCATAATTTAAATGCCGTATTCATTATCATATTTTAGCTGTTTCTGAAATCTAGAAATTACAAGATAAATTAGAGAAATATCTGCGCCTTTGACATTAGTCCTAATACAAAACGTTAAAGACATAAGGATAGATACCTTCTTGAACATAGCTCCAATCTTCCCCACATGAGAAACAAGACTTCACAAATGCAAATGTTACAGACCCGCCTGCCCACAAGAAAAGGAAAACCAGTTGCGGTCATTCAACAGATTCAAATAATGGAAATTAACTACCTAATAATGGCCTTAAGGTTGAAACCAAAAAGTTCTTTCTAATTGCCCAAAAATCAAGTTCCTTAATCAATTACATTTCAGTGTTTTCTATGATCATGTGTTAGTGATTTCAGGTAGCAAGTTAAATGACCTCAAAATCAAGCAATTAGAAGGTAGATAATGGACTACAAGTACTACCATATGAGAAGATATCAAAAGACATGTGATGTTGAGAGTTTGAAAAGAAAAATCAAAATGCTAATCATCCTTAGAGTAGTTATCTAGGGGACAAAGGTCATACTCTCTTTTGCCATAACTATTGGTCTAAAATGCAATTTATTTGCTTCAAGCATCCTTGGAACTTCATTTCCAGCATCCGAAGCTTTAATAAAGAGATATTCAATATCTTTTATGCTTGAAAAGAAGTCTTTGGGAATCGTATTATTTTCATTCCGTACTTCTTTTGCATCTTTTTTCCCGAAATTGACCGAAATAGCAACTGCTGAGGATGGGGTTCCCAATGGTGACAATTCAGGTGTGTTGTGTTTTTCCCCATTCAATAGCTCACTTTCTGAAGCTACATTTCCAGCAGAGGGCATCATAAGTGAAGTACTCTGTGTAGCTTGATCATGTACCCTATTAAAATTTTCAAAACTTCTAACCAATGTATCAGTGGTAGGGTCATCAAATTCATCTTCTGTGTCATCAGATTCCTCCCGTTCTTGATATGAGGGTTTATCTTCTTCGTCTTCCAGATCAGGAATTCCCTCCTCTTTCCTAAGCCTTCTCAAATGGTCAGCACTATCCAACCCTGGGTTCACTTCCTTTCCTTCTTGGAAAGAATATTGATGGTCAGTTGGAGGGAAGAATCCAAAGTAATCCCATGGTGGAGTTCCTGCTGGGGCTGAAGAAGCTTCATGTGATGATGTTTCTGCTTTCTCAATGACATTAGCAGTGGTATTCTGTGGGTTGGAAGACATTAGTGTTCCCGTAACAGCGACAGGAGGTCTCTCTTCAATTTTTGTAGAAGAAAAACCTCTAAACATCATATTTTTAACTTGAAACCGGTTAGAGCTGGGAGGTGTTGACAATAGAGAAAGATTTTCAGTTGCATCGACAGGATGTGATGCAGTATGTAGAGAGAATGAAAAATGGGAAAGTGACTTCTCTGTTAAAGTAAGTGGCTCTGGTGTAGCACTAGTTGAAGTATACAATGAGGATTCAAGAGGACCTTCAGGCTCGACGAATTTTCTTATAGCGGTTCCTGTACTTCTCAGTGACTGGACATACGCAACATGACAGGCTGCAAGCAAGCACCTGCCATCAAGTGCCTGCCTAACAAATTTCTTTCTTTCATGACATAGTTTCAAAGCCCTGTCTTCTTCTATTTTAGAGTTTGTGGCCCCCATTTCCAAGCTTTAGATGTTTCAGTACCTCACCTGTCAGACAATCAGTCCATAGTCTTCTGCCTCAAATACAGATTGCAAATATACCCACTATAACACCACTAACAGCAATCAACAACTATTTAGAACGCAACAGCCAAGAAAGACTAGACATTATTAATAAGAATCAAAGCATTCAAGCATTAACTTCAGAAGCAAGCAGACATCAAAATGCTAACAGCTGGGGAGTAGTAAGGGAAAAATTCCTGTCCTCCTAGATGCTTAAGCAAAAGAAAGAATGATCAGAAAGTTGTTCAAGCTCGTCAAGTAAGAAAAGGTAGACCCAGTTTGTCAATGACCAAACTCACTAAATTAAAAGCTCAAATTATCACTGGAAAGGAAAGAAGATTCAAAGATGATAAAGGAATGGAATTAAGAAGAGAATCTTGATTTGTTGAGTGAATTTAATCCCTGGATCCAAAGAGAGCATTTAATTCCAAAATCCATAAAATGCAGATTGCTTATGCGAAAACAGAACAAGAGATAAAAGCAAGAGCCCGATGACTTTACCCTGCAACGAGAAAGTTACAGAAAGCAAGAGATACTGAGAAAGAGCTACTGAACTTAAAAACAAGAAAAAAGCAAAAAAGGAAGAGAAAGAATTATGGATATTCAAAAGTTGGCACCCTGAAGCAACAATGTTAATAATTTAATATGCAATAGCCATTCCTAAGAATCAAGAGTGTTCTGTAATTCACCAAATGTTATGTCAAAGCCTGCAGCTTATCAATACCACCCAGAAAGCACCCACCAAAAAGAAAAAGAATTTCATACTCTAATAGCCCACCATCCCCTTCCAGCTGAAGGAAAAAGGAAACCAAAAGGTGAAATCTTTTAAGAGACAGAGATAACTAGCACACCTGGAAAAGGGAAAAGGAAAAAGAAAGCCAAACGCTAGAGCAAAAATTCCACCGGAGGGGATCATGGTGAGATGTAAGAATTTAGTGCAAATACCAGGATCACTGTACTTGACAATAGGACATGCCAGTAACAGGTAACGAGAAGGAATATAGAGTAAAGAAAGCAAAATTCACCAGAAAACTGAAGAGCCAGTTAAACTAATAAGAAGAAGAATAAGAAGGCACCAAATACAAAGGGAAAGAGATGAAACAAGATTGAAACTCCAACCAGGAATTGAAAGCAATAGGATAGGAGTAAGTTCATCTCTTAAGCCGTTAAAGAACAACTTAGTGACCAAAACCGAAAGTGAAGCATCCAAGTTACCTGGGATGTAAAGCGAAGAATGAAGAGCATGGAATTGAGGAAAGACCCAGATCAGCAAAATCAAGGATTTTACATTTCCTGCAATAGTTCTTAGAAAGAGCGAGACCACAAAAGCACAAACACCAACTGTACACTATACAAGATACAGGGAATTGCTAGGATTATCATACTAATGAAGTTTTGATATTTTTAATTCAATTGTTTTAAATTAGTGGGGAGAATCTGGGCTTTTTAGGCTGCCGCCATGCACACACTATTTTAAGAATTACAATGCAATACAAGTGAAGTGACTGAGTCACGCAAGTCAGTCTTTTTTGAGGTTTGGGGTGAGCCCCACCCACCAAAGCACGCTGTTTTTTTGGCTCGTCAAATCTTACGTTCAGGTTAACTGTTAACATGTTTTGACCATATTTTATTAACTTTTATTTATATATTTATATAAAAATTATGAACAAATATAAATAAGAGTTAATAGAATATGATAAGAATATCATAAATAATACGGAGATTTGATCCTATTTATTTACTTACCAAATTTTTTATTTTACTTACCCTATTTTAACCATGTTCTATTAAATCTCATTCATATATTTACGTGAGATCTACGTAAATGTGTAGATGAGATTTAATAGAACATAATAGAAATATCATAAGTAATACAGGAGATCTGATCCCGTTTATTTATGTCCCAACTCTGTCAAAAACCAACTTCGCATGAGAAATTCTTCCTTCGTTTTTTTACTTTTTATTCAATTTATTTTAATAATTTTTGTTATTAAAAACTGATAATTTTATTGATTATTTGATTAATATTTATAC
>JANQAP020000240.1:187190-205198 GCA_026874005.2 Erythroxylum coriaceum
TGTTAGATTCCCATATCGATTGGAAAGGGGAACGAAGTAGGCCTTATAAGGCTATGGAAACCTCTCCCTCATAGACGCGTTTTTCCAAGGGATGGGAAGAGCAAAACCGTGAGGGCTTGACTGGACCAAGGCCCAAAGCAAACAATATCTGTGAGCGGGATGGTCCGGGATGTTACAATGGTATCAGAGCCAGTACCCGGATCGATATGTCAGCAAGGATGCTGGGCCTCCAAGGGGGTGGATCCAGGCCTGTGTGCCAGCAATGATGCTGGGCCTCCAAAGGAGTGGATCCAGGCCTGTGGGCCAGCGAGGACGCTGGGCCTTCAAGGGGGTGGAATGTTAGATTCCCATATCGATTGGAGCGGAGAACAAAGTAGGCCTTATAAGGCTATGAAAATCTCTCCCTCATAGATGCGTTTTCCCAAGGGATGGGAAGAGCAAAACTGTGAGGGCTTGGTTGGGCCAAGGCCCAAAGCGGACAATATCTGTGAGCGGGGTGGTCCAAGCTGTTACATATTTACCCTTTTCAGTTGCACACACACATTAATAATTCTTTGGTCATTCAGATTCTGTAACTGTTCCTAATTATATTTTCATGAAAAGTCAAGCTTACTACAAGTCCTGTAGGTTTTTATTAAGAAAATTCATTTTTCTCATTTATTTAAGCAAGGACTTAGTCTTTTACTCAAAGGCAAACATTGGTGATGAATGTCGATCCAGTTACTTGACTAAGTCATTTTTTATTAAACTGCTTGGTTGAAAGGTCATTATAATTTTTTGACGCGAAGGCACACATTTGTGATGCGTGTCGATCCGGTTACTCAACTATATCACGTTTTCAACTAGCTACTAGCTACTAGCTCTATTCATAACCCAAAGGTCAGCGGAATAGTGATTTATTTAACAAAAAATACTCATTTTTTAATATTTTATTGCCTACCTTGTTGTTTTAACTGTATGTTTTCATGAAAAATACTAGTAAAGCTAGTTAAGTTGAAAGACCTCAAATTATGAATGAATGTGACAATCTAGAGGGTGTTAATTTTACACTAAGTCCTAATTAAGTTGTATATTTAATAATAACAACAAATTATTTTCTCATTTAATAATTAAAGATGTCAAAGATCAATTCAATAAACACAATCTAAGATTTCAAAACTCATAATAATCGGTGAACAAAATATCTTTTGCAAGCATAACCATAATTAACAAGTACGTCAACTGAAAGACCATTAACAAGTGTGATAGACATTTACTCCACTTTCCATTTTCTTACAAATTTAAAGGACATAAATATAGATTCAATATTCATTTCATGTTAAACATCTGCCATAAGCCTACTTACTAATCCAATCTTCATTACTAAATATCGAACATAAACATTGATCTGAAGGTCTTTATTTTGGTTGTAATGGGGCCAAACTAAAGGTAGGAAAAAAGATAAAACTAGGTTTTACACCATATAACTAATTGAGCATTTAAAATAATACAAACCGATATAACAGTAAACATTCAAATTTTTTTTCCATTTACAAACTTAACCCTACCAATCTCCATGACTTTTCCCTCCTCCGCTTTCTTTTTTTCTCTTCTTTTTTTTTCCTTTCACATTTTCTACTTCTCTTCCTTTTTTTCTTTTTTCCCTTTTTCTCGTTTTTTTTACTTGATATATTTTCATTTTTTCCACTTTACATCAACATAAATTCAAAAAGGGAAAAAATCTGTACAACAAATACAAATTATTACAACCACTAACTTACAACCTAACTATATGCTATGCTTCTTCCACAATTATTCTCTATAGTCGATTATAACTTTTAAATGCTCAACTTGCTCTTATGGCAAAGGTGATGAAAAAGGATAAACAATCAAGGTCAAGGCTCATATTTTGGGTTTCAACCAACAAAAAGGTTCATTTAAGCTCAAAGGGGCTCAGTAAGGATAATATGATGGTGGTTTTTTAAGCTGTCAAGATAAATCCTAAATGCCTTCATCCCTTTAATGTTTGCATAAGATTATATAATCTCGACTAGTATTTGTAAGCAAGTTCTAGATCTGCCTAACCATGAAAGAATGCTCTCAGCAATGAATACTTTTAATTGGTGGTTAATGTTTCAAAAAAGCTCAAATTCTTATCAAAGGAAGGTCTCATTCATCTATCACAACAAGCTAAAATCATTTCAATTGAAATCAAAGTCAATCAGTTTAAGCATGCAAATATATTAATTCACTCATATTATGCATTTACAATCTCGGTCAAGTTCATTTAATAACCATGCATCTCTAACTATTAAACAAGAAAACAAACACGTAATGTACAATACTAAGAAAATAAAGAATCTAACATGCAAACAACATAAATAAAGATAAACAATAAAACTAAAAACAATTTAACGACAAATAATAAAAATAAAAAGATAGAAATACAATACTAAGATGACGGTGGACGCTGTCTAGAACGAGTATTTAAATTCGCCAGGAAATTCTTCATCTTCGCTATGCTAGCCTCAATCCTGTCCAATCTATTATTCGTTCCCCGTTCAAATGCAATTAGTTGACTTAGCAATGATTGATATTCAACAGAATTAGGTGCAATGTTCCAACGTCCAACTTCAGATGGCAAATCATCATCCCCTTATCTACCTTCAGCTACTCTAGTACGACTACGCTTGCTACTTGAAGCTTCTGTTGTGTCGTCATTAACGAGAACATAGCGCTCACCTTGTTTCCTAACAATCTTCATTGACACCAATAATTGTAAATCTAAACTAGAGTTTCCTGAAACTAATTGCATAACTGCTCTCTCACTTAGTAAACCAAAGTGTTCTCCAAATTGTGTGCCAAATGCTCCAACTATTATTTTGCCAGCTTTAGCTTTAGCCACATCAAATATATGCACAATTAACCACAAACCAGCTTTAAAATGTTTAGCATGCACCATACACCATAATACAAACAATTCTGCCTTAGAGAATGTACCTTGACTATCTCCTTTACCAAATAATGTACAAGTTAAAAACCTATGAAGATAACGAAGGCTAGGGTCCACTAAAGCAGACAATTTAGACCTACTTAGAGAAAAAGCGTCTCTTGAATTAATAATTTGATTCTAAAATTCTATAGCCCTAAAATCATCATGGTAGTCGTATAAATCACTATCCGAAAAACCAAATATACCATTCAATACATCTAAAGTAATAACATACGACATATTCATCAATCTAAATATTATATTATTCACAACACCATTATCGTTTAAAAACAATTGTAAAGTACTCAAAAATTCTAGAGTTAATTCAAAGTATGATTTGTTTTAAAATTCAGCAAATCTACCCCACCCTATGTTATGCAACAATTCATTCGCTTGGTCTACTATTCATAAGTCAGTAATAGCTCCTTGATCGATAAATCAATTCGAAACAATCTGACGATTTTTCAAAGTTGCATACCTTAACTGGCTTTCACGACTTTCAAATTGAAGACAAGGATTACCTAAAATTGGCATATCATTCGGTTGAGAAGATGAAGATCCCGAGAATCTCATACGAGGCATACTTGATAACCTTACCTAAAACAATGTCGACCTAATTTTTAGATTTTTGTACAACCCAAATTCGTTAAGTAAACTTAATTTTGATTCATGAATTGATTCTTAAAATTAATCTCTTTGATATCAAACTTAATCCTTAAACGAAATGATTCTGTATAAATATATGACTGATTACATAATTACAAAATAAATTAGTTTTAAATAAGTTACACAAGAAAAGATATCATATTCTCAACTTAGAAATTTAAAAACATAAAGAAAAATGGATTATGGTTCTCGCTTGAAGAATTCTAACAATATTTCTTTCATAAGTAAGTCTATCCACCTCGGATTGACTATACTTCTTTTTGACCTGAAGTTGTTCGAGCACATGAAGAGCATCCTCGGACTATAGATAGAAGACAATAAAATACTCTATAGGAACATATGAAGAATCCACTCCAACGAACACTTTGTCCATTATGAAAGGGTGATTGTAGCTTTTAATTCTAATTTTGTTTAAGCTTAAATGTTGCAGGCTACAGACCAATTGATACACTTTGAGGTTTTCTTTCGTCAGGAGAAAACTAAAATATTTAATTATGATTCTAACTTTAACTTTTAGAGGGGATATATTTGGTTGAAATTGCAAGAGATTCATAACCATCTTCAGGAGCTATTGTTGGCCTTTGAAAATTCTAACAATACACTTTATTTCTTAAACGCTTAGGGGAATGTCAATATGAGGAACTTCACTATAAATTTTCAAGAATTTGTGGAACATATGTGTGGCATTGATTTAAGCTTTCAAGGATCATCCTTCACTTCGAGTAACAAATAAAGCAACATTTGACATATTAGAAAAAGGTTGGACACAACTATAGTCAATGAAGAATATCTCAATCAATTCCCTGAAAGTATGATAAAGGTCTTGAACCCTTTATTTACGGACCATGCTCCTTTATTGCTCCAAAATTTATTTAAAATAAGAAACATATTCCTTTTTGCTTCAATAATTATCTAGTGAACTCTCTAAGGTTATGTAGATATTATTTTAAGGGGGCTTTCTTATTAGTTTTACTTTCCTAAAAGCCACCAATCCTTTCATTACCTGACATTTTCAATCTGTAATCTTTATTTGTTTTTCTACAATACAATGTATGATAAATTAAAGAAAGGATTATACCTGTGTTCCCTCTTCACGAATCTGCTGCAGCTACACTTGGGTATGCTACTTCCAATATCACAAACACAGATGAACGTGGGGAAATCTTTTCTCTCAAACATCGCTGGGTCACCTCAGTTGCGTCTTCACTGGTCTGGCCTCCTCTCGTTGCATCTCATTGCATCTCTCATGCGGGCGTGATATTTGGTTGTACAAATTGAAAGTCTGCACAATTTAGGGATTTAATCTGAGTCACAAGCTCATTATAAGGAAATTAAAAAAAGTATTAGTTACGGATTTCTTTTTTTATATTTCTTTATACTTTAATAATGGGCGTTTAATCTTTTTAAATTTTTTAACTTTTAACTCAAATATTATAATTAATTTATTTATTCTTATCTACTTAACACTATACATTTACATATTTTATTTTATTTGTCATTCCTAATTTTTACTAATTAAATTTATTAATTCATTTTAAATATTCTAACTCTTATATTTTTACTTATTTTCTCAACAACAAATTTAACCACATTTACAAATTTTAATTTTTACTCGCAAAGTTTAAAAATTAACAATATTTATTTATACATATTTAGCCATTTATAAAATAATATATCACAATTATCATACTCATAATTTCTTAAATTTTTAGCCATTTATAAAATAACATATCACAATTATTATACCCATAATTCCTTAAAATTTTCAAAATCACACCGTATAATTTTTTTTAATTATATCTTTTCTAATTATGTACTAAAATATTATAACATATTTATTAACAACTTTTTCTCTAAACTTTTAGATATAAATTTCAAGATATTCACTCACATATTTTATCGATTTATCTTTTTAATTTACTCATTAATTTATTTTTTATTCAATAATTACTATGAAATTCCAACTTTTTAAAATTTAAAATTTTTATTTAAACTTATTTTGTTAACTCATTCGTAATAATCTAACCATTATATTTTTTCCATTTTCTTTAACAAAATTTTATAATCCATCACAATTCTATTTTTCCCTTAAAATTTTAAATTACACTATATTCAATTACACAATACTTTTTAATTTTAAATTAAGTGGGCATTATATTTATTGAGAATATGACTTGCGCATTTGCGCAGTCTATGTCTGCTAGTTTCTCTCTATTGCTTCGGGCTTTCTTAATCACCAATTTATTGCTTTTTAGCCGAGTACCAAGGCCTTCAGCCATGGCACAACTGAAGAAACTCATGCAACACAATACTGACTAGAAAATTATCGTGGAAACAGAAAAGACACAATTCTACCAATGGAGAAATTACACAAGAAATGACAAATAGAATTATAAAAGAAATGACAATTGGTCATCGATATTTGAAACTTCCTATTACACAGATGCATCCATTTCAAATCCATAATTGAAAAACACTTGAAACAAGATCCACAAAATTGTTCTTGCCAAAAACATGCTAACTAGCAATGAGATTCTTGTGCTCAATCCTTAAATCAATGTTCAGGCATGCTCTTAATGATGTCAGAATCACCTACACAACAGGAAAGAATGATAACAATCATATTACAGAAGAAGTCTACTATAGATGAAAATCACACTACTACAAAAATATAGCCATAAAAAATACCTTGGTCAATAACGCCAAGGCAGCATACTCTGAAGTATTTGCCACAAGCGGTACCCAAATCAATATTGTCTGAAATGATAACACAACAATTTTAAGCTCAAAAAAATTGCAGAAAAAACAAATTAGACTGTGATGACCCATCATAGGATATCAATTAAATAGCACCCTCAATCTTTCATATCAAAATTTCGGCTCTCAATACAAAGTCAAGCCCACCAAAACAGTACCAAGTAAGACAATCATGTGTGCATGTGTAATAAAGCAAGATATAATAAGCATGAAGTTGAAAATTGACGTATGTGAACAGACTCGGAAAAGATGATTATACAAAGGAATTGATAGGGATACTTACTTCCGTTGTAGTGGTGCACTCCAACCTTTGCCAGCATAGCATAGTATTCAATCTCAGACTTCCGAAGAGGTGGACAGTTGTTGGAAATAATTATCAACTTTGCTGCAAGGAAACATACAGATCAACTTTTATGTGATGAAAAAAAGAAATAGCAATTGAAGTATTCAAAGTTTTTAACAAAAAGATTACCGTAATCCAAATAGTAAAGCATATACACATCTTCAGTAAGAAAATTATTGTACGCAGTACTGCAACCTCCAAAGACCTCTTAAAACACACAATTTACAACACGTACAGAATTATAATATAGGATGAAATAAAAAATTTAACGCTTCAAAAGTATATTTTCAAACAGTTGACAGAAGAACATCAACAAAACAGTCATTTACAAGTAAGAATAACAAATCACACCATATATTCTTGTTTTCACAAAGAAGAATTGCTGCTGACTCAAAATTGGTGATTACAATGGGGTTTCAAATCTCTAAATCCCATTGGACACAACACCTAAATTCTGCGAACAAGGGTTCAAGAGGCAAAACACCATGAATCTAACACTTAATCTGTATCAAGGAATACATTTGATCTTTAGAAATAGGCAAAATAGTGTCATTCTACATATGTGGAATGAAGAAAATGATGATCAGCAATCTCAACAAATCACGATTATCAGGACATAATAGATCAACATGAAACAAGCTGCAGTCGATTAAATCACCACGGGTTCAACCTCTCTACGCCCAATAACACCAACCCAAATATATGCACGTAGACACAAGCACAACACAAAGAATAGCGAATAAGAGAAATACCCTTCGAGTTCCTGAGATTTTTGAGGACGGTCTTGTATCCCAGAGTGTACTTGCCGCTCTTCATGACAAGAGCTAGCCTACTGTTAATGCTCTCATGAGTCTTCTTCTGCAATTTCCCAACACAAAAATATATGAAAATGCTAGTTTTCCACCAAACTCATTAATCAAATGGAGAAGTAAAACGGAACTCGTAGAGATATAATACCGTTTTCTTGGTGGCCACCATCGTTGCTCTTCGGAAACGGAGAAGCAAATGTTTCAACAGCTGCAACAACCAACCTAGGGATTTTGTTGATAGCGGATCGTTTTATATAAGGTTGTTAGGGTTTTCGAAGGTTGTTTGGCTATGCCTGTAGTGTTGTCCACGTTATGGATGGGTTATTCCCTTGCCAATCAAATTTGAGTCCATTGGGTACTGAAGTCCCATGTAAGAGTATTTTGGGTCAAGGCTTTTGTCTTTGGCCCAATAAATCTATTAATCAAGAAAATAAAGCTCATCTTTTATATAGAATTATAGTTTAAATTGGGACCTAACGTTTTTTAATTTGATCACTTTAGGATTTAAACTTATAATTTACTTTACAAAGGTCTAAACTTTCACGAATCTGCTCAATTTGAGATTTTTTTTAACAAAAATTAGAATGTGTCCACACACTCCATTATAATGTATAACGTGGCACCGTTACTATATTTTTAAATGTCACATTAAAAAAAGTAAAAGCTTCCGTGGAACAGTTAAATTAAATTACAAGTTACAAAACCCTAAATTCCCAAAACTTCACCGATCTCCGTCTTCTTCCCTCTTTGATGAATCTTCACCGTCGGCCGATCCACACTCCAGTCTTCATTCAAAGGATTGTCTTGCCTGGTTCATGCATCATCTTGTCGATCCACTTTTCACTTTCTCTCCAGCAATCACCAAATACGTTTGATATACTCATTACTTTGGTCTTCTGAGTGTTACCTTTCAACCTAGATATGCTATGCCTTCGTGAAGTTGGGGGTTTCCCCGGATGAATGCTCCTTAAGTAAGATTTGTGATGGACTTTACAGTTGCCTTCAATTATGTAGCGATGATCTTTAAAATTAGTTTATATACTATGTGCAATAGGAAATAAGGATAATACTTAGTCATAAACAATTTTAAAGGCTTTAAAGATAGACAAGGTAGAAAAGTTAAATGTGAAATATGACACAAAAATGGGCACGTAAAAGCCTATAACCCACTGTCTAGATGATTGTACGTAAGATTTTCATGTTTTGTGTGTTTTAAGTTTAAAATTTTAGCTTTCTTTCTTCTTTCTTTTAGTTGTGTTTAGGATCACATTAGTTACGTTAAGATAATAGCATAAGCCTATACATAATTATTTATTAATATTGTTTGTTTAAAAATTAAATGCATAATATTTTATATTATACTTGACAAGAATACTAATTAACTTGAAGAACGATGAACAGATGGATTTAATATAATTGGTGTTAAGAACAAGCAAGCTTCCATTAGAAGAAATTGACATTTTTTTTAATTTTATAACATATTTATTTTTTTAATTCAATTTGAAGTTGTGAGATTGGTTATTATTATGGTACTTTGAAGTTGAAATTGCTTATTATGAAATTTTAAGTTGGAATTCCAATTTGTTTGTTATAGAATTTGAAGTTAGATATTAAAGTAAGATAAATGACTGTTAGAGTGGTCATATATGGAACTTATGACATTCAAGAGTTGG
Organism: Erythroxylum coriaceum; assembly: GCA_026874005.2. NCBI lineage: Eukaryota > Viridiplantae > Streptophyta > Magnoliopsida > Malpighiales > Erythroxylaceae > Erythroxylum > Erythroxylum coriaceum. The sequence goes on from JANQAP020000240.1 coordinate 196,410, forward strand.
TTTAGTTTTGAAAATGTCATTTTGCAGTTGTTGTGGACATCTAATTTATTTTAATTACCAACAAGTGAATAGAAGATGAACTATATTGTAATTTGCAACTATATCAATAGGCAATACTAATTTCTTTTAATACTGAAAAGATAAAGAACAAATGTATTATATTAAATATGAAATTCCCTTGTTTGCAAGCTATGTTTTATGTTGAAGAGCGTCCATAATCGTCCAAGGTCCTCCTTCTTTGTTGTCTGCAGTTGTCCGTTTATTCAGGTAAGTCGTCCAACTAATGTCTCCAATATGTTTTGCTTTACTAGTAGGAGTATTGGTGATAAATTTTTTTTGTAATTGCAAATGTATTGTTTTTATGTTGTTGTCGTTGTTTGCAATATTTTGAGTATCTTTGATGATAACATAAAGTTCTAATTTAACAATCTAGTCGTAACTTAAAGTTCATGTAACAATTGAACAAAAATTGCATTTAATATGGGTTTTTTGAAACATTGAGGAATAATAAACCCTTAGGATGGCATATAGGTTGGAAACTGGTGATGCAGCTCCGATAAGGCTTATAGGTGAAAATTTTCACAAGCCTAGGAGTCATAGTGAGAAGTTCCTTTCTCAATTCACAGATATAAACAACACCTCGTGCCATAGTGTTTCTTTTCTTATGAACTTTGTTTGTATAAACTTCAAACAGAATGTGTTCTGGTTTTGTGTTAATGCAAATGATGAGTTGGTTTTGTGTACTGGTTTGCAATATTCTTAGAAATATAGGATGATATATAGGCTAAAAACTGGGGATGTAGCTCCGATGAGGCTTATCAATAAAAATTTTCACGAGCCTAAGAACCACAATGAAAAGTCCCTTTCTTAATTTACAAATATAAACAACACCACATACCATAGTGTTTGTTTTCTTACGAACTTTGTTTGTATAAACTTCAAGCAGGATGTGTTCTGGTTTTATGTTAATGCAAATGATGTGTTGGTTTTTTGTACTGGTTTGCAATATTCTTAGAAACATTGGATGGCATATGGACTGGAAATCAGTGATGAAGCTTCGATGAGGCTTATCGGTGAAAAATTTCAAGAGCCTAAAAGCTAAAATGAGAAGTCTCTTTCTTGATTCACAGGTATAAATAATGCCATGTACCTTAATTAATAGAACTTAATATATTATTAGAAGAGTTATATATATATATATATGAGGTTAGTAGGAAATGCCACTAAATTTCATGTGTTGTGCTATGCTTCAACTTATATTTGCTAACATATTCTATTAGGTAGCACTCTTGTGCAATCATTATCCTTATTCCTTCACCATACATATCCACTTCTAAGATATTTATTCACTGCATTGTTCATATATACCTCTTAAACCATATGCTTGTAATAAATTAGTTGGCAAAATGACATTTGATGAGGTAACTTTGATGTTTCACTATGCAGGATGTTTTGTTAATGTGGTTGATAATGTTAGGTATGAGGATGGTTTTATGAATGAAGATAATGGGTTTAATTAGGGTAATGTAGTTGAAGAAAATGGTGAGGATGTTAATAATGTAGGGTTTGAAGTACTGTAAGTAATTTAGACGTCGTGTCAAATGTGGAGGATGAAAATGATGAAGATATGGGGAATGAAAATGATATAAATATTGAGGTTGAAGAAGATGAAATTGATGAAGAGGATTTAGAGCAAGGAGATGAAGGTAATGGTCCAGATGAAGATGATGGTAATAATGGACAGCATGAAGGTGATGCAGATGATGAAGATGAGGTAGTTTTTTTTAAATATTATGACAGTGATGTATGGAGAACTTGTTAGTGATGTAGATGATATGACAGATGATGCTACTAGGAGGAAAAGAAAATACCCTATTTATGATGAAAATGCAGCTGAGCCTTACATTGAAGTAGGGATGATTTTTCTTAATCATTTGCAATTTAAGCGTGTAGTTTATTTGTTGTCCAGCAGTACAAAGAGGGTTGTCATGTTTACTAAAAATAAGCCCAAATTTGTCCAGGGTAAATGTAGGGCAGAGAACTACCCTTGGTATATATATGAAGGATTTAATAGGAAGCTACAGTCATTTCAAGTTAGGATATTCAGGAACACTCATGACTGTAATAGGGTATATACAAATATTAGGATGAACACCAGCATCTTATCTGACTTGTTGAAGGATAAGCTTAAAAGGGAGTCATTTTTAAAGAATGATGATATGAAACTTTACGTTAAGGATTGTTTTGGTGTTAAAGTCTCCATGAGTATGGTAAGAAGAGAAAAGAAAAAAATAGTTGATCGTGTTGTGATCAACATAGAAGAGGAGTTTGTGGGAAGTTTTGGTCTTATGCTGAAGTGATTAGGCAGACCAACCGAGGAAGCACTGTTACATTAACAGTGTCTTAGCCAATTCCAACTTCTCCACCTGTATTTGAAAGAATGTACATATGTTTAGAAGCTATTAAACATGGGTTTAGGCATGGATATAGGCATTATCTTGGCCTAGATGGATGTTGGCTAAAAACCCAAACTAAGGTTGAACTTCTATGTGTTGTGGGAAGAGATGGAAATAATCAAATGTTTCCTGTTGCTTAGGCTATGGTTGAAGTTGAGTCAATTGTCACTTGGAAGTGGTTCATTGAAAGGCTAAAAGAAGATTTACTACACTTGGGCTCTGAAATTGGTTGGACTATAATGACTGACCAACAAAAGGTAAAAGTTTCACATCAATCTTATTTTTACTTTTATTGAGTGTAACTGTTATGAAATATGCAGTTGTGTTAAGATGCCTATTGAAATGATTATGTTTTTCCTTATAGAGACTTAATAGAGCTATTGCAGATTTGTGTCCAAATGCTAAGCACAAGTTTTGTGCTAGACATGTTTATGTGCATTGGCATGGAAGAGGGAATAAAGGGGAAAAGATGAAGGAGCACTTTTGAAAAATTGCAAAATCCTTCACAGTAAGGGAACTTGAAGAAAATCTAGATAAGCTAAGACCCAAAAAGGAAAGATCATTAGAAGATATTGAGAGTTATGCACCAGTTCAACAATGATGCAGGGCTTTCCAGAGGGAAGATTCTATGATTGAGTTGATTGACAATAACTTATGTGAGGCATTCAATAAGACCTTAGTTGACGTAAGAAAAATGACAGTTTTAGGGTTGTTTGAGCACATTAGAAGAGAAATAATGAAAAGAATTGTAAGAAAAAGAAAAGAGATTGCCAAGTGAAAAGGAAAATTAGGGCCAAGAATATAGGAAACAACTGAGAAGAGTGTCATGATTGCTCAACATTTTTCAGTACATCATAATGGAGACGGAGGGTATGAGATTGATCATGGTCAGAACAGAAATGTGGTGAGGCTTCAGAACAAAATATACTCTTGTAGGAGATATACCCTCTCTGGCATTCCTTATGCATATGCCATATGTACTATTAGAGAAAAGAGAGTTAATATTGCAGAATACACTTTTAGTTAGTTATGGAAGACTGAATATGTCAAAGCATATGGCAAGGCAATTCAATCAATGCCTGGTATGAAAGACTGACCCATTAGCAATGAAGAAACTATTAGGCTACCATAATTCAAACAATGGCCTAGTAGGCCCAAACAGCTAGAAAAAAGAGCATTGATGAGTCTTAATATAATACAAAAGTGACCAAAAAGTAAAATGTTGACCATATGTCTAGGAGGGGAGTGATCATGACATGCAGCCACTGCTATATAGAAGGACACAACAAAAGAGGTTGTCCTTGGAAGGGCAAAGAGGTAATTTCTAAGTTGTTTTATCTTTTATGTGGTACAGCCAAGATTCTTTTCCATAGTAATGAAAATCAGATAGGTTTTTTTATTCCATTCTTACTATTATCAATAACAGGTTCTAACCCAGTTTTAAAATCCTTATACAAGCCAGTCAACTCATTTCCATATGTAGCAAAACACAATGAACTCACAGTTAACCCCCGAAAACATATCCACAGTTCAAACCTACACTGACATCCCAGTAAGTGTCTTTGCATTTAATAATGCCAAAATGGGAAAGAAAGATAAAGGAAGAGCAAATGCCTCTACTACTGTGTTTGTATCTGCTGGTGTCATAACTACTTCAGGTACTGCCAACAAATCAAGTACTGTTCATGTATGTGGAAGTGCAAATGCAACAACCTCAGTTGTTCTCCCAATACCTGGAGGTGCTTCAAAACCAACAAATATTTGTAAATCTTCAAAGGCCACCACCAAAAAGCAAACCAAATGGAGAAAAGGGCCTGGTTATGATGTTGCAGATGATGGAAGCAGAATGAGGATATTTGGTGCTGTCAGATGTAGCCTAAATTCTCATGCAAAAATTTTAAGAAAAAGGCTTGTCACATACTCTTCTCTTCAACAAGAAGCAAATAGGAGTTCAAGAAACGGATGGAAGAGATGAGGAAATACACAGATGAAATTACAAGGTTGCAGATGCTAAATGTAAGTGTTAAATATTTGCATTCTTATTAAAAATTAATTAAGTGATACAATTTAACAATATTTGCATTTTATCTATAGCCTATAAGGAGAAGTTAGAAACTACTACACCTTGGGCAAAAATCAATAAAGAGGAAGGAAGCTGTTACTGGGCATGTGAATCCAAGTCAAGAAATTCAAACTGCATCTTCAAAGGGAAAGGGGAAAATGTAAACTTAACTGTGTTTTTCACTGAACTGAACAATTTTGTGATATTTGTGTATCGAACAAGAAACTTAAATTGCATCTTTAATGTACATACCTTATATCTATCAATTTTGTGATATTTGTATATTTAACAATGGTTGAGAGGTTGGATATCTATTCAGAGGTTGGATATCTATTGATTATAAGGATTTTGTTGGCATTTATATTTTATTATATCAATGAATGCAATGACTGCCAATTTCAGTGTGAACTGTTTTTCTTTTAAGTTTTTTTCCTTTTTGTTGAAGTTCCAGAATGATAGATAATGAAATTGCATTTGTTTATGTATGCCACAAAAAACTTTCACTAAGCTCAATTGCATTTACACAACATGTACATTGTTAATACAAGGACTTGGAATCATAGGTCTATTAAACATCTTTGTCTTCTCGTAAAAAATTTGACTATTTATAACACGACTTAGCAGTTGTGTTAATCATTTGCTCGAAGCTAAAGTACCTATGACATTTTTATAAATAGTCAATTGTTGTCTCTTTTAAATCCTTTTGACTAGTAACCAATACTTCATCTCCATTGATTAAAAATCCTATTTTCTTACTAATCTTCTTTACCGCATGATGAAAATCAAACATCTTTAGGCTATTTCATCAAACATATTTAGGCTAGTACATAAAACATCAAGCATGTTTAAGTTAGAACATCAAACTTAGCAGTTCCAGATTTTGAAACATCAAACAATTGCACTTTCCAACATCAGGTAAGGTGAATTACATTTAGACACTGTTCTAGTCCACAAAACCATTTTCAGGCAAGGCTTTAAACATACAACTATTGCCTATATTGCCTTCATTATTTAAGTTAACAAACATAAGCAAAATTACTAACATAAGCTTAAACAAGCTACAAATTTCTAATACTTTGTTGAATGTGTTTCATTACTACTCCTTATGACAATTAACTCATTAATGTACATACCTTATATCTATCAATTTTGTGATATTTGTATATTTAACAATGGTTGAGAGGTTGGATATCTATTCAGAGGTTGGATATCTATTGATTATAAGGATTTTGTTGGCATTTATATTTTATTATATCAATGAATGCAATGACTGCCAATTTCAGTGTGAACTGTTTTTCTTTTAAGTTTTTTTCCTTTTTGTTGAAGTTCCAGAATGATAGATAATGAAATTGCATTTGTTTATGTATGCCACAAAAAACTTTCACTAAGCTCAATTGCATTTACACAACATGTACATTGTTAATACAAGGACTTGGAATCATAGGTCTATTAAACATCTTTGTCTTCTCGTAAAAAATTTGACTATTTATAACACGACTTAGCAGTTGTGTTAATCATTTGCTCGAAGCTAAAGTACCTATGACATTTTTATAAATAGTCAATTGTTGTCTCTTTTAAATCCTTTTGACTAGTAACCAATACTTCATCTCCATTGATTAAAAATCCTATTTTCTTACTAATCTTCTTTACCGCATGATGAAAATCAAACATCTTTAGGCTATTTCATCAAACATATTTAGGCTAGTACATAAAACATCAAGCATGTTTAAGTTAGAACATCAAACTTAGCAGTTCCAGATTTTGAAACATCAAACAATTGCACTTTCCAACATCAGGTAAGGTGAATTACATTTAGACACTGTTCTAGTCCACAAAACCATTTTCAGGCAAGGCTTTAAACATACAACTATTGCCTATATTGCCTTCATTATTTAAGTTAACAAACATAAGCAAAATTACTAACATAAGCTTAAACAAGCTACAAATTTCTAATACTTTGTTGAATGTGTTTCATTACTGCTCCTTATGACAATTAACTCATTCTTCAACTTTAAAATTTCTGCAATCGTTTCAGCTTGCAAAACATCTACTGCATTCTCTCTTAACTCTACCATTTCAGCCTTCAATAGATTACTTTTATGGTATAACATCTTCTCTCTGCTTTTTCAGCTCTAAAATAATTTGTCTTACTCTTGGAGAAAATCTTTGATCATCTCATTCATGAAATCCACAAACATTTACTCTACCATCAAAGAAAAAATAACAATTCGATAAGGAAATATATGAACATATTTATATAAAACAACATAAAAATGTACCAAAATTACCGGAAATAGTTGATAGCCATAAAACCTTCTTCTTGAATTTTCATCAGTCTATGAAATCCATCTAGGTGCTTTCAAGTTATAGTAACAATATTTAGCCTCCTCATCATAGTCTCATTTAACTGGGTAAGTTGAAAAAATCAGTTTGTATGACGTCAAATCAAGCTTATAACGTGGTCCTTTACTGCCAAAGATGAAAATTTCTAAAATTTCCACTAAACACAAAATTACAAATAAGAAAACAACAAATTGAATCCTTTAATCAATCTTATTGCCTTGAAGAACTACTACTTGAGCTCATTCTCAAGTATTCCTAGCTGATGTCTTCGAAAATATAGACCAATCCTCTAATCTAATTTTTCATCTAATACATAAATTATAATGTTGTAATGTTGATTGTGCACCCATTGATAGCTAAATGATGTCTACATAATTGAATTTGTATTTTGCTAAGAATTTGCATCTTTTCCATAAATGTCATACTTTATCTTAAACTCGGCAGGTAGAGATAAACAAAACATGGATAACCACCAAAGAAGCTAAACCAAATGACATAAATCATATCCTACATACAATGTGAAGTAGACGGGGAAGAGAATCCTTGATCATATCCTACATACAAATATATAATTGAATTGTACATGAAAACAATTCTATTCTATATGCTATTCAGCGCTATAATCAAACTCATTTAAAGAAGATAAAGTAATTTACCTAAATTATATTGTTAACGAAACTTTCCATGAAAAGGAGAAAAGGGAAAGGAATAAAGTAAAGATTTAAACACCATCAATTATATACAAAAATTAGAAGGGAGTATGAGTCATTACCTACTTGGGTCTTTAATCAAAGCATATGTATGTTTCGAATTCTCCAAAAACCTAACCATCCATTCACCTCCAACTTCAAAAGAAAAAGCTCACACTACTGGAAGACGGATCCACGATTATGCGTGAAGTGATGATGCGTGCTGGGATTGGAGTGAAGACACAAGCGAGAGAAGAGAAACATGATGGAAACACCTGTTGAAAATAATTGTTGATTTAGGGTTAAAGAGTAAAATTGAAGTGAAATTAAAAAAAATTTGTTTTCTAAAAATCCACCTGGTCTACCCTATACATATGTTTTTAACACGACATCTAAAGACTAACTGACCTTCATGTAACGGCACGTGTGGACAAGTTCTAATTTATGTCCAAAAATGCCTTAAATTGAGTAGACTAGTGAAAGTTTAGACCTTCGTTGAGCAAGTTACAAGTTTAAGTCCTAAACTGATCAAACTAAAAGATATTAGGCCCCAATTTGACCTTTTAGCCCAAAATTATGTGTATTTTATATTACAACGTTCATATATTTCATTTTATTTCAAATAATCACTTGATTTAAAATTAATTAGTATTCACTGGAAATATGTGTATATATATATTACAAATAATTAAAAATTACATCATTCAGTTGGTTTAACCATAAAATCCTTTAATCGGTAGAATTTTCAGTTTAGTTTTTAAAATTTTGATTTGATTTATGTTAATAATTCTTATTGTTAAAAACTCATCAATTTATTAATTAATCAGTCAATTTTTGTAAAATAATTAATTTTTACAAATCAAAATAAATAAATAAAATTTTATTTAATATTTTTATTTTTAATTAATTTTAAAATTTTAATCCCTTTCAAATATAATTCAAATAATTCAATTTTATTGAATCTTTAACTAGTTTTACAATCAGAGATAGCAAATATGGCCATCCTCCCCCGACTCGCCCTCACTTTGGCTCTAGTTAACCGCTCCATGGGCTGAGATTACTCAGCCCCGGCCTGACATGAGTCCAATTTGTAGCCTTGACGGGTAAAGTACAAAATAACATCATCATCATCATCATCATCGCCCAGTCCGAAATCCCGCAATGAAGCGGGGTCTGGGGAGGTCCGATAGTACGCAGCCTTACCCCTACACAGTAGAGAGGCTGTTTCCGGTGGACCCA
>JANQAP020000240.1:206322-220722 GCA_026874005.2 Erythroxylum coriaceum
TAGGGTGATGTATCAAGTAAGGAAAAATCTAATAGACTTATACTGTTAGCGGCATACGGCTAGTAAAGGAAGTATCATGAAAATAAGATAAGCGAAAGAAAAAGCGTACCTGAGGAATGTATTCCCACTTAAGGCTATAGAAATGCAGCTTATCCTACCCTACATCAATGTAGAATTAACATGAAAAAGGGTAAACACATACCTTCTTGGGATGACTGCCGTGTGGCCCTTCTAAAATTCAGAAAACTTCCTGAACGTCATGCCGCTATACGTGTAACTCGGATCATACTTGTGAATAAAGTACAAAATAACATTGTTTTGTCTAAAAAAAAATTTAAAAACATTCATAACCTATATTACAATTACAATTAGAATTAAAATCAGACTACTTCGGGGACAAGTTAAGCCAATCAGACTACTTCGGGGACAAGTTCAGCCAATCAGACTACTTCGGGGACAAGTTAAGCCAATCAGACTGCTTAAGTCAATCTATTCGGAATCTTTCATCTGCTCTTTTTCACAAAGTTGTGTTTGGTCCCTTTCAATTGTTTTCGACTGCCGACCAAAATCATTCGAGCAACAAAAGATGGCCGAAGTCATTAACATGCCTGTCGATTCACCGGTGGATCGCCGTGGCCGGGACCGGAAGGAAAAATCCACTGGTGACGACCCCCATTCCTCCCCTCCGCCACCGCTGCCCCCGCCTCGACGCCGCGACAGAGACTCCAGAGAGAGACACGACGATAGGGACTTCGATAGACCGCCCAATCGACGCGGAGGAGAATACTACGATAGGAATCGCTCTCCTCTGCCGCTGAGAGAGAGGGAGAAAGGTTACATGTGGCGGAGCAGCTTGAGCCCTCCTCCGGTGCCTTACCGTGACCGCAGACACTCACCGCCTTCGAGGAGGTCTCCGCCTTATAAGAGGTCGAGGAGAGAAGACGGATGCTATGAAGGTCGGAGAGGAAGCCCTAGAGGTGGCTTTGGACCGGGAGATAGAAGGTTGGTAATTCAGCGACAGATTGATGAATACTTTGACTGCTTATTTCAGTTAGGGTTTAGGTTCTTTCGTTAGTTTGAATTTGACCGAACCTGGCATCAAAGTAACTGATTATTTGATTAAGGAAGATTTACTAGAAAAGAAAACCGACACAATTTCCATAACTATTATAACCTGGAAAACCGCATTTGGGAAACTGTAAACATGTTCAGTTGAATGATTAGGAGCCTGCTCTCATTACTTGATTGCATCCTTAGATGTTATTTTGGTTGGAAGGGATCAAATACACTTTCAAGTACCAGTAGAGTTTTAGAAATGCAAAAGTAACTTGTGGCTATTTTTCATCTGTTCATTTTGTATAGACTTTTTCTTATTTGAGCTCTTGTATAGATTTGAGAGCAAAAATAATCACTTTGTTTCCCATATTTATTGTATGTTCAACTTGTCAGTGGAGTTGCGTACCTTTTCTGGTTTCATAAACTTCTTGCCAGAAAGCCAAATCATGGCTGGGAAGTAAAGTGAAATGATTGCAGTTTGAGTCGAGGGTACTGTTGCTCGTCTTGGCAATTTACTTTATGAGATGTTTTATAGTTTGGCCGAGGTGAATAGCAATAGCATCTGTTGATGGTTAATTTTTGTTGTAATTGTGTGCTAGTCATATATCGAGGTTGTGGTGGAAGCTAAATTTCAGATTCCCTGAAATGTGATTTCAAATTGAAATTGCTTTTTTGCGTGCAACTGTTTGGGGCTGGGTGGGAGCAGGTAAGACATGAAAAGTGGTTGAGATTAAACCATCAGAATATAGATAATAGATGTTATTGCTTGTTTGTCATTATAACTTTCTTGTTTGGAAAGCTATTTTGTTGTATATTTGTTCTATTGGAGAGGAGTATTGCTTGCATGTTTCGCATGCTTTTCGAGGCTATACAGGTGGAGTTACCTAGCCATATATTATTATTCACTTAACTAACTTATTGCAGTTTAGGCAGGTTTTCCTTGAATTCATGTTTCTTGAATGCAAAAGAAAGATTGTTTTTCTTGATTTGCAAAAGTCCTATGTTACACAACTAAACTGTGTCCGGCACATGTTTTTACTTGTTTCTCCATAGAGTTGTTTTTCTATTTTTACCCTTCAGTTATGAGATTCATGCATCAATGAGCCTTTACATATAAAGCTTCCTGAATAAATTTTGGGTGTGGTCTTTGATGATAGGTTTGGGTATGATTATGTTGGTGGATATGAACGTGAGATGGGAGGTAGGCCAGCTTTTAGTGAAGAAAGGCTTCATGGCCGGTACATTAGTCGTGCAGGTGGATATCCTGGTGGTCCTGCTGGTATGTGCTCAATTTTTTCCAGATTGCTGAATCTGGTTTGAATGTTATATTCACATTTTTTGAACAGTTATTGCAGTTATCTGTTACTGGTGTAACATGTCAAATATTTAATTGCATAAAAAATGAGTTGCTGATGGACCTTGATCATCAAAGGCGGCTCTTTAACATTGAGAACACAGTTTTTGTGGTTTATATTGACAAACTATTTGATTTGGAGGCTCTGTATGGTATCTTGTTTTATTTTGACATTTAAAATGATCTAAATAGTCTGCATGGAAAATTATTTTTACCCTTTTTTTTCAATCTTGTAATGGGCATTTGAATTCAGAGTAGTTGACCATGGTTCAATACAACAAATAATGACTGCCATGGTGCATGCACCTTTGGACCCAAAGTATTACATATATGCTGCAAATTTATAACAGATATTTGCAACTATCCAAAAATCATTATATTAAAAATTAATTATGGGTAGTGTTATTTATATCTGAATGTATCTTGAAATATGGTGTCTCTTATGTACAAGTGTTGGATGTACATTTTCACTAAATACAGCATCAGACCCTAGCTAATGGCAAGCTCTGTTGGTACTTTGAGAATGAATCCATTCTCAATTTCAGTTTCATTTTGTCTGAAATGACATTGGAATTTGATGTCTAGTTATGAATTTTATTGTGAATTTCATCCTTATTAATGCCAATATATTTTAGTGTAATAAAAATTATTTCTTAACTGTAGAGACTACATTTCAAAGACTTTTTTGGTCATATATTTTGGTTAGGGAATTAATAATATTGCTTTGAACTGGTTGATGTCATTGGTCTCCTTTTCCTCCCTTATATACATTTTCTCAGCTCTTTTCTATTTGTATTTCATTGATCATAGACTTGAACTTTACTGCTTTATTTGATCAAGTGGGCCCCTCGTGATTTTTTACTTTGCAGATTGGGATTCAGGACGTGGTAGTTATGGTGATGTTTCCAGCGGAGGAAGCAACCAAAGGTTAGTATTGTCATGTTCATGGACTTGAAAATTTGAAGGCATCTGCCTTGATTTTGCATTGTATCATGGGAGCCTTTTGTTTTCTAGGCAACCAAAATTAAATTTCGAAATTGAAGCCTTGTTGACTCATCTTGATTAATTCGTAGTTGCATTGTATTATGGAAGCATTTTATTACCTGAAGGATTTTTAATTTCTGATTTGAGACCTTGTGGACTTCATTATACATCTTAATTGATTTGTAGTTGCATCAAGCTCTTTATAGTAATTTTCTTCTTTAACATACTGATTCTTAGGCTTGGTCTCTGCACAGTTTTGGTTTGTTTTCTGTGGATATGTGAACATTGAGGTTTTCAGTGTTTTCTGTCAGAAAACTTTTGATATGGATTAATCCTGTTATTATTTCTATTTTAGTCAATTGCGAATCAGAACATTCAATTTTTCGACATGCCTGACTAAGTTTGCTGTAAATTCCTTTTCAGAAGCTGTGTGTTGTTATAGTTGACGTGCACCCTTGATCTTTTATGTACAAGAATCTTTTGCAGGGAAGGCTTGATGTCATATAAGCAGTTCATTCAGGAGCTTGAAGATGATATACTGCCAGCAGAAGCTGAGCGCAGGTATAGATTGGAGGAAGTAATGCTTGGTCTAAAATTGAATCACGAATCCAATATTTACTTTATAACACGTGTTTTTCTTATGAAGATATCAAGAATATAGGTCAGAGTACATCTCAACACAAAAAAGGTGTTTTTTCGAGGCTCATAAAGATGAGGAATGGTATTTCTCTTTTCTTAACGAATATCTACTTGCTTTTAAGTTCTTCACTTTTTTGGTCTTATGTGTCCTCGTGGCTTTTGTAGGTTAAGGGACAAATATCATCCAACAAATTTGCTTGCAGTCATAGAAAGGTAGGCATGACCTACTATATTCAAGTGTAATTTGTGGAACTTATAATTAACCTGAAGCAATTTTGTGAATCAAATCTTCTCTTTGCATATCTGTGATAGATTGGCTGTCTTATTTGAATCATATCCTTGTGTTGGAAACTTTTAATTATTTTTTCACCTTTGAACTAATTTTGAATTCCTTGCAGGAGGAATGAACTTGCAAGGAAAGTTGCAAAGGACTTTTTGCTTGATTTGCAAAGTGGGACACTGGACTTGTGAGATTCCTTTCCTGGACTTGTATGTATGACAACATGCATGTCATTTTTGGTTTTTCTGACACATGACCTCTTGTTTCATAATTCTAGAGGCCCAGGTCTCAATGCCCTATCTCCAAATAAATCGGGGCAGACTAGTGACCCTAATTCTGATGATGAAGTGGATGCTAGTGGCAAGAGAAGACGACACGACCGTGCACGTGCTAAAGAAACTGTTCTGCTTTCAGCTGCTCCTAAAGCTCATCCCATAAGCTCAGAACCCAGAAGAATCCAAGTTGACATTGAACAAGCACAGACCCTTGTATTCAAACTTGACTCTGAAAAAGGAATCAATGACAATATTTTAGGTGGATCTGAGAATGACAAGATGAGTAGAGAGAAATCACGTGGCGGCTCCACTGGGCCTGTTATCATTGTACGAGGCTTAACTTCAGTCAAAGGTCTCGAGGGTGTTGAACTGCTGGATACTCTTATAACTTATCTATGGCGTGTCCATGGCTTGGATTATTATGGGATGATTGAAACAAATGAGGCAAAGGGTCTTAGACATGTAAGAGGGGAGGGAAGGAGTTCTGATGTAAATAATGGTGGCATTGAGTGGGAAAAGAAACTTGACTCCCGTTGGCAAGAGAGGTTAAAGGGTCAAGACCCTTTGGAAGTAATGACTGCTAAGGAGACGATAGATGCTGCGGCTGTACAAGCACTGGAGCCCTATGTGCGCAAAATTAGGGATGAAAAATATGGGTGGAAGTATGGTTGTGGAGCCAAGGGATGCACAAAGCTCTTTCATGCTGCGGAGTTTGTGAACAAGCATCTCAAACTGAAACATCCTGACCTTGTGATGGAGTTGACTTCCAAAGTACGTGAAGAGCTGTATTTCCAGAATTACATGACGTGAGTGCCATAATATATTAAACTTCTTTCGTTTCCTTTTTGACTCTATACTTCAACGTTATTTGTGCTTTGCTGTTAAATCTGAATTACAGAGACGAAGATGCACCTGGTGGCACACCTGTTATGCAACAGCCTACACTGGTATGTTTTGGCCTTTCTTAAAATGGCATCTTAAATGAATCCACCGATGGCAGATATCGCCACATGAAATCTAAATTTCAAATTTATACCCTGCTTCAATTCTGAATTTAACAATTTGCATTTTCCCTTTACCAACAAGCATGGTGGAATAATACTTTGTTGGTTCTATGTTTGTTATTTATTATTTATTTGTTTATATTACTTGCTTCCTAGCGGGACAAGCCACTAAGAAGGAAGCTAGGTCCAGACAATCGGTTGAAAGATGATCGAAACCATAGGGAACGGGATAGTCGAGCAAATGGTGGTGAAAGATATGACAGGTTGGAAAACCCCCAGTCTGGTGATCTCCAGCACAGTGATGGTCCTGATGGAGGCAATCACGGTGAACCAATGGTTGATGTTTTTGGTGTGCCTCCTTTTGGTTCAGACATGGCTCCACCTGTATTGATGCCAGTTCCTGGTGCTGGGTAGGTTGAAATTGTAATAATCTTGTTTCTCAAGACGGCTATTGATAGCTAATTATGGCGCGACTATGAAAATTGGGTCTAAATGCATGTCATTGTAATTGCAGTCCACTTGGGCCATTTGTTCCTGCTCCACCTGAAGTTGCAATGCACATTTTTAGAGATCAGCCATTTGAAGGTGGCGGTAGAAATGGAAGGGCTGGTCCCCCATTAAGTGGAGGAGCTCCAGCTCTTTTATCGTCAGGCTTTCGACAGGATCCTAGACGACTACGCAGGCAAGTTCTGTTGGGTTTAGCTGCAGCTCAAGTTGAAGTTCTTCATGTGTGCGTGTGTATGCTATCTTTTCATATAATAGGGACCCACTTCTGCCAGAGTCTATTGTGACTTCTGCATCTCCATTGGGTCCATAGTTGTTTGCTGACCCGAGCATGGCACACCAAAAAAGCTGGCTTGGTTTGCGGGAGCTGACATGTGGAACCAATATAATGGGACATGCTCTTGGTATCTTTGGAATGACATATATTCTTATTACAAGAACTTGAGGTTCATGGCTATCTTATTACAAGAACTTGAGGTTCATATCTTGACAATAATAATGCCATGAAAGCTTGTGTGTTAAATTTGTTGGGTTTGTGTAGTTCATTGATTTACTTAATAATTTATTGCCTTGATTGCCATCTGATTTTGTAAATTTTAAATGCAGTTATCAAGATCTTCTCGATGCACCAGAAGATGAAGTCACAATTATTGACTACAGGAGTTTCTAGATGTTTACCAATTCTTTTTTGCGCCCAGGGAGAAGAACAAGAGTTGGAAGTATTATCTCTTTTATTACGTAATCCAACACGTGGACAATCACCTTGTATTTATGTCCGTTTTGGGTGTGAACGTGTTGGTGCCTTGTGCAAATGGTACCACTGCCTGCGCCAATACCATTGCAGGTTTTGTATTAGTGAGGCAAGTGTTTCTCAAGTGTTATGGAAATAAATGCTCAACATTTTTATTTGTAAATGGACTTCATATTTTCATTTGTTTCCATGAACAATTTGGTATTGCCTTTTACTACTATGTAGAGAGTATTCCTTGCATCTTTTAGTGTTTACATGTCCAATTTGAAATCAATTGCCTGATCCATGTGATCGCAACTCGTATAGCAATCAGCTTACATACTAAATCAGCAGCTATGGCAGCAAGCAAACTCAACTCTATAATATGGACATATTTAGTGTGTATAAGCCTCTTGAAACAGTCTCTGTATTCTGTGAATATTTTTTTCCCCGTCTTGCTTTGATATGCTCTAAAGCAAAGCAATCATGCGCTTCAGCAAGTAAATCCCCCAAAACCGTCCCCTGTTTGTCCCGCGTGTAGATATCAACAAGAGCTTATATTGGACCTATTCTAGAAACGATTGGCAAGGATATAAAATTACAAAAAAGGAAAATTACGTTGTGGAAATGCAACTCTTTGATGCCTTGAATTTATGAATCTGACACCCTACATGTACATTATGCTACATAAACAGAAAATGAAAGAGAGAGAAGGGCAAAGCTTACATGGGGACTGAGGAAGAGAAGAACAGGAAGAAAAAAAAAGGGGAAGAAATGACAAGGGAAAGGAAGGCAAAGAAGATGGGGGAAAGAAGAAGAGACATAACTTATCACAGAATAGCCAGGGACTAGGAGAAAGCAAACCCTTAGTGGTCCATTCCAGAATGGGCAGGCAACATCTCTTAACTTTTACTGCCCATCCTACCAATAACTTGGTCACAGCACAAGGGACCAACACAATGGATCCTTTATTTCCGGTGCTTCTTTGATGGAGGGTCTGGTGGGGTATCCGCCTGTCCAGAAAAATGATTTCATATAGTCAGGATGACGCAGAGATTAATTTGCATCTTCTTGGTCCCAAAATTCTAATACCATGAGCAAATCATCCCAGTTTAAGGATGGGGAAGAATCTGCCTTTTGAAGCAACTAAGAGAATAAATATAGTTCCAAAGACAACCTCTCTTTATAAAGAGCTACCTACGAGCATTGTTGAACTGCTTCCAGAGTAGCAGTTACTAGTTTACTCGCATTTCCAAATGTTGTGCTTCATCAACTAAAGAATCACACTTTTGTGATAGTATGTAACCCTTTTGAACTAGCCGAACAACCAATAGAAGCTTTATGATTAATGCGGCTCAACAAGAATAGAAGTTAGTAGGTAGGTGATCAGTTTTCATTAAAAATATAGGAAAGGGAATTTTTGCCATCCACGAAAAAATAAATATGGTTGCCAAATATGAAAAAATAACACTTACAGGACTTGAAAGCTGCTCACGGATGTACGCCATTGATCTTAACATGGCACCCAATGTATCTCTAGACACCTGAAATTTTACCTCTGACTCTCCTGAAGTTGTTTCAGTATCTTGAAGCTGAAAACAATTGGAAAGGATCATCAAACCAAGAAATAAAGTAGCAAAATGAATTAAATGAGGCAACAAAATTACAAAAGTCAACCGACTCCAGCCATTAGCTGAGAATTAAACTGACTAAAGCCAAACAAGGAAAAGGGAAACTATACATTCCCTACCTGAAAGATTAAACCATGCAGTTGGGAAAACAGTCACTCAAAATGCATGAAAAGGTTGTAACTAAAACCAAGAATCAATCTCAATTGTTTTTTCATCAATGCAAATCCATCTATGATCATAATGTGCCATCCAAACACATAATGTCCTCTGAAAGGAAAGAAGGAAACAAAGTACACAGACAATCTGCTTCATACACATGTAAGGAAAAAAGACATTTAAGCATTCATGCTCTATTTTGAGATCACTCAGCAGATACATATATAAAGTATAATCTATCGAAAACTGTACTGAAGAAAATAAAAGAAGGAAAACCAGAAAAGCATAAGTATCACATAATAGACAGACATTTCACGTTTCCTGCCCAAATCTTTTCATTTTCATTCTTCAATTCATTGCTTTCCTAGCATAGACAATACTTTTAAATGGGGAAATATCTGAAGTTGAAAATTTGTTAACCTAGCTCCTAAAAGAGCTCTTCAAATTCAAGTTAGAGATCCTAAATTTCGATTTGATATTCACAACCAAAATGTGCAGCTTCTACCTTGTGCCAAGTAAACACCTTTTTGTTAGTTCTGAACATCCTAAACGCTTTCAAGAAAATAATTTCAAAAGAGAAGTGAAATGCCCTTAAAAGCCAGTACCAAAGTTTATCCTTGTATAATGAAAGGTTAATTGCTACAATCACACAATTGAATCTATAATCTATATGTCATGCACACAACACAAACACAGAAATGCAAAGGTTTAGGCTAATATCATAAGGTAAGGTATGCATAAGTTCCTGATACCAGTCCAAACTTTGAAAGATGTTCAAATAAAGCTAGATATAGCCCCATGTAGTACAAAAGAACAAAATAACCTGGATTATATAATTTTAAAACTCTCTCACTAAAGGCCAACAAATAATTGAGTATACAGGGAGTCAATATAAGACATATCGGTCCCACTACAAGCCGCAGCTTCTATTCAATGGAAAACACCAAGCTTAACAGATACTAGTTCCTCTGCAACAGTTTTGACATCTAATTATCACAGAGCTATGAGATGCCAAGTTCAGTTTTGGTTTTCAAAAGATAACGTATTATACCGACCTTCAAGTTTATGACTGCAACCCTGTTGGCTGGAGTTGAAAGCTGCTCACTAATGTATGCCATCGACCTCAACATGGGCTCCAAAGTAACTTTAGAGAGTTGAAACTTTACCTCCAACTCTGTTGATGGAGTCTTGCTGTAATCTAGCAACTGGAACACTCAATAAAGATTTAAGTGAGAAATCTCACACATCAGTTGTTAGAATGCAGCTAGAATAACATACTCATACCAATTGCAGCTACCGGTCAACAAAGAGATGCAAGCACTTAGGTCAATGTACTAGTTTCATATGTGCTAAAGCTACAGAAAAGTAAATAATTCTAGAAATGCTTAAATTAACAAAAAACAAATCAAAAGTAACGTGTTACATAAGTTCTATGATTGTTCCCTGGGTGGGAAACAGAATCATCGACTTTTCATGGTAGAAATACTTGGAAGGCCAACAGGTAGGGTGCTACACTATAGGAAATGCTTCTGTTTTAACAGTTTCCTTTTTTATTGCTATGTTCACTTCTGTTCCAGTCAATAATGGGTGCGGAAATTTATCACGAATCTTTTAATTTAAGTTGCTTCAGTTATTCCTGCTGGATTAGCTGTTAGAACATCTCCAGTAACATATTAAAAAAATCTCTATTTACAAACAAAATGAATTTCTGGTAGGGTTGGCAATGAGACAGGCCAAAGGGTGGCCCGAACCTGGCCCAAGCTTGCTCTGGCAGCTACCAGAATAACATTGCCTGAATGGGCCGAGATTGCCAAGCCTACTTCCTGGTCAGCCAAATCAACTTTCTAACAGGAACTATTTCATGGAACAAGCAATTCTTTTTATTAGCTCTCAATTCACATTACAGCTTACAAGCATACCTTTAGGTTGATGACAGCAACTCTATTCCCTGGTAGAGCACTCTTATTCTCCATCACCCAAGTCATTGATTTGAGGCAAGGAAGAACAACCTATGCATGACAACCAAATGAACATGCCAAGTCAATCCTTTACGATTGTTTCAGACCCGTAGTGTATAACCAAAGAAAAAAAAATTTATGCAAAGGTTTCTCTTGAATACCATATTTGAAGCAGGGCCATCATCTCGTTGAAGGGAGACAGGAGCCATCCGAGGAAGATTCAGATCAGAAACAGATTGCGTGGCAGCACCAGTGTCATTCAGATTAAATCTCCGTGTAAATTCATCTTGCCTTGGCCACAACAATGGGGTAGTATCTGATGATGATATAGAGGACCTCCTGTCATCATAACCAACTCCACTAATCTGCGAGCTGGGAGGTGAAACTTTGGCGACATTTTTCTTCATAGCAGCAATTTTTCTCCTGCCATCCCTAAGAGCACTTATCGCAACATCATATGTCTCTGTAGCTATAGCCCCCTCCTCTGCATATTTAATAGCTTCTCGACATAGATTGTTGTAACGCAGTGTAAGGGACTCCTGGCCAAGCAATTCATTGCCATGTTCTTCTATTCCTGTACCAGTTTTTGCATTCCTTGTCCATCTTTTGAGGATATAATGGGATGGCAGTGTAAGTACATTTGTAACAGTGAAGACAGTCAAAACATGTCGACACAGAATGCCTGAATATTGAAACATTTGACAACTGCAGTTTGCCTGCATTTCTGGATAGTTTAAACTCACTATATAAGCCTTTTGATCATCCTCAAATTTTGCTACCCTGAATGTGCTGATAGTTCCATCACCATCAATCCGGTTAGCGGTATATACAAAAGTTTCAACAAGCTCTTCTTGAAATTTTGAAAATATTTTCCTTGTATACATATCTGCAGCTTGTTTTTCCATAGGTGATGGTGTCCTCAAGACTGGAGTGGTGCATATCGTGTCAAAATCTGCTTCAAGCTCCCTTTCAAACCAGCTATCTAAAGCTCTTTCAAACTGTCTAAAGAACATTGGTAATGTAGTCTGTTGGTTCACATAACCATCAAAAAATGAACCATCAAATCCCTGATTAGGGGATATTACAGCAAAAAAGCAATCTCTAAAGTATACAGGAACCCACTGTGCCCGTGCATCATATAGTGATTGAAGCCAATCATCTCCCCTCAGATTGAACCTATCAATAATTGAATCCCAAGATGATTCAAACTCCTCAATAGTTTCAGTCAAATTGATACAATTATATAGTTCTGCCTGAAAGTTAGGATGTGCATGACAAACATATGCCAACTTTTCCTGGCCTTCCCTTAAAACATTCCATTTACTAATACAGTGCCGGGAGTCAGGAAACACCTGAGAAACACCAATCTGAATGGCCCTGTCTTGGTTACTAACTATGGAAACAGGCTGCCGATCATTCATTACAGTAAGAAATGTTTTAAACAGCCAAACAAAAGAAGCCTCAGAGTAATCTAGAAGTATTGCACAGCCAAATAAAATTGTTTGTCCATGATGATTTACCCCAGTAAATGATGCAAATGGCACCCTGAACTCATTTGTAATGTAATTTGTGTCAAATGTAACAGCATCCCCAAAATGGCTATAAGCACTTCTTGACCTAGCATCAGCCCAAAACACATTGGCCATGCGATTATCTTCATCCAGTTGTATTGCGTAAAAAAATCCAGGATTCTCAGCCTGCATTTTCTTAAAATACTCCAGCAGATTTTGAGCGTCCCTTCCTAGGGTCCTCTTTCGAAGATTGGTCCTAACAGTACAATTCAGTGCTGCAGCATTCTTGTTCCTAACGGCTCGATTTGCCTCTGTGGATACATGGTTTCCATCCATGGAAACATACATTACACCACTTGGAACAATTCCCCCTCCTTGGTAAGTCTCAGTCAGGCTATTTGTGCCACCTGCAAAATGCCTGCGTGGTCGAAGGTAATGCCTTTTGCTGGCATTCGCCATAGAATGGGTATGCTCCTTGACAAATTTTGTTACAACCCACTTGTCTTGACCCTTTAATTCTATCCTTAACATGGCATCACAACTCTCACCAGATCTTTTTTTGATGCCCTCTTTGCCACATACAAACTCCCTAGCACTGTTTGACCCATCAATTTTAGAGCGAGTAGACTGACCAACTCTGGAGCTAAAACCATGACGTCTGGCATACTCATCATAGAAAGTCTTAGCAGCATCCTCAGAATGAAATTCCATGCCAACATTGGGCTCAGCAGTCCCATCTTCATCATTAGCCAGGGAATGCTCAGCATTATTTGTATCTCCAACATCATTGGGTTCAGCATCTCCATCATAGTTCATTGGACGATGACCCATCCCGTTTTCTTCATCAATCACACGACTATCCATACCCACCCACAATAGAAGGCTAAAATTTAGGTACAACTACATGGCTACACTTCCGTGTCACTTCCGTGTTACTTCAGTATCCCGATGCAATCTGCATAGAAATTCAAAGGCAACTCCTCATTTTCAGGTTTAAAACATAGACGACCCCAGCTGAAAAAATGATCTCTTGATATATAATAAATTCAGTCCCATAATCTCCAAAATCCACGTTCTTACACGTCCAGGTTCGCAAACATGTACACATGAATACATACGTATATAAACACATACACACAGTAAAAGAAGGAACACCAAAAACAATTAAATAAAAGAATAATGTCCAATTGCAGGAAACAACATAAGAGCAAGAACTAAAGGGTACGAGTCAAAACCAATTAAAAACCACTCAACTAAAGCAAAAACAAGTTCTCGGTCATCAAGTAGAAGAGAAAAGGACACACAGGATTGATCCAACAGGCAGCAAGTACAAGTCCACAAGGGGCACCTGAAAAGAGCGCGGGAGATAAGAGGAGGAGACAAAGATAGGACCTGGTACTGGTTATGTCTTGAAGGAAGAACGACGGTTTACGTACGAGAAGCCGAAGATAGAATTGGGTGTGAACAGAAAAGTGAGAGTGTGGAGAAGTACAGAACTATTCGTCTGGGACTTTGATCAATTTCGATTTTTGATTTAATTTTTTAATTAAAAATTCCGTCTTTTCGTGGGATGGGATTGGGATGGGATAGAGAGAAAGTGTGTGAAACTCTGAAACCCTAACGTTACCTACCTGTTAATGTTAAAAACTTGCCAATAATTTCTAATTTTCTAAACAAAGAAACTCTGACCCAACGTTGACCCTTTTTTTTCAAATATTTTATTTTAAAATATAAATATACATATTTAAATTAAATTCACTTGTGCTAAAAAGTAAAAACCAATCGAAGAGGAAGAGGAGCTTAAACCTCCATAGACCATAGTAAACAGCTCTCAAGCAGTGATCAGAGGCCGAGTAATCATGAAGAAGATAACTCTTCTTCTTATGGGCTGTGGAGGAGTTGGGCGACAGCTTCTCCACCACATTGTCTCCTGCCGATCACTCCATGCTAAAAAGGTTTCGTTTCTCTTCTTATTTCCTATACCATTTCAAAATGTAATTTTTTTCTGTGCATTTTCACTTTCTTTGTTCATTTCCTTAGCCGGGTAGCTCTTAACGTAAAGGGTTTTCTTTTTCTGGTAGGGTGTTCACTTGCGGGTTGTAGGAGCTTGTGACAGTAAATCTTTGGTTGTGACATCCGATGTGTTAACCGGTGAATTGGATGACGCATTTTTATCTGAACTTTGCCGCCTCAAATCCAATGGCTCGTCCCTTTCCTCACTTTCTGATTTTGGTGACTCCTGCTATATTACGTTTCATTAGTTATAACTCTTAATTTGTTGATCTAAATAGAGAATTATGAGTTCTGAATGCCAACGG
>JANQAP020000240.1:236583-247773 GCA_026874005.2 Erythroxylum coriaceum
AGGCTAAGTCTTATGATCATGAAGCGTGGG
This sequence comes from Erythroxylum coriaceum, assembly GCA_026874005.2. Taxonomy (NCBI): domain Eukaryota; kingdom Viridiplantae; phylum Streptophyta; class Magnoliopsida; order Malpighiales; family Erythroxylaceae; genus Erythroxylum; species Erythroxylum coriaceum. Next base: position 236,614 of record JANQAP020000240.1, read on the forward strand.
ATTCTAGAGGCTTTCAGAGGTGCAATAATAGATGACAATATCATTGCCAGTAAGTTCCTTGAGGAAATTCAAAATCGTTTTGTTAAAAACGATAAGGCTGAAACAAGCACGCTCTTAGCGAGCTTGATTTCAATGAAGTATAAAGGCAAAGGTAATGTCAGGGAGTACATTATGGAGATGTCTCGTCGTGCTTCAAAACTTAAGGCACTAAAGCTCGAGCTCGACTTATCGAATGATTTGCTCGTACATTTAATCATGATATCTCTGCCTGCACAATTTACTCAATTAAGGTTAGTTATAAATGCCAAAAGGAGAAATGGACTCTCAATGAGCTCATTTCATTTTGTGTGCAAGAAGAAGATAGATTGAAGCAAGACAGGATTGAAAGTGTTTATTTGGCTAGCACCTTTAAGGGTAAGGGCAAAAAGAAGGATAGGGGAAAAGAAGTTCTTGTTCCTAAGGGACCGAAGCAAAAGAAACATAAGGCTGAAATGGTTGTTTCTTTTGTGGCAAGCTTGGACATAAAAAGAAGGATTGTGCTAAATTTGCTAATTAGCGAGCAAAGAAAGGTACATTATCTGTTTTGGTCTGTTCCGAGATCAATTTAGCTTCAGTACCAAGCAACACTTGGTGGGTAGATTCTGGTGCTACTACTCACATTTGTGTTTCTATGCAGGGTTGCCTGAGCTACCGAGGGCCAACTAATGTTGAAAGACGCATTTACGTGGGTAATGACAAGTTAGTGGAAGTGAAGGCAATAGGGCACTTTAGATTATTGTTAAAAACTGGTTGTTATTTAGATTTGGTAAACACTTTTGTTGTACCATCTTTTAGATGAAATTTGGTTTCAATTTCTATTTTAGACAAATATGGAAACTCATGTTCATTTGAGAATTCTCATTTTAGTTTATCTCTAAATTCCAATATTATTGGTACCGATTTACTTAATGTCTTTGATAATCTATATTTGTTGGAAACTATTTCATATTATAATGAAATCTTGCATGTGGAATCGCGTGGTACGAAGCGCAAGTTAATTAGATAAGGATAATTCAGGCTCATTATGGCACAAACGCCTAGGTCACATCTCTAAATCTAGAGTTGAGATCTTGTGTCTGATGGGATTTTGGACTCTCTTGATTTTTCAGACTTTGATGTCTGTGTTCAGTGTATCAAAGGGAAAACAGACTAAAATAAAGAAAATAAGTGCCAATCGGACTACAGATGTTTTAGAATTAATACATACGGATATTTGTAGTCCATTCCCTACAGCTTCTTGGAATGGTCAACAATACTTTATAACGTTTATAGACGACTATTCCAGATATGGTTACCTATTTCTTATACATGAAAAATTATAGTCTTCAGACGTGTTCAAAAAATTTAAGGCTGAAGTTGAGTTACAACTCAATAAACGGATTAAGAGCGTCAGATCTGACCATAGTGGTGAATACTATGGTAGATATGATGACTCAGGTGAACAAAATGTTTATAGACGACTATTCCAGATATGGTTACCTATTTCTTATACATGAAAAATTGTAGTCTTTAGACGTGTTCAAAACATTTAAGGCTGAAGTTGAGTTACAACTCAATAAACGGATAAAGAGCGTCAGATTTGACCATGGTGGTGAATACTATGGTAGATATGATGACTCAGGTGAACAACGTATGGGACTGTTTGCTAAATACCTAGAAGAATGTGGAATCGTCCCACAATATACCAAGCCAGGATCACTTAGCCTGAATTGTGTATCTGAGAGACAAATAAGGACATGGTAAGAAGTATGATTAGTCAATCCACTTTACCATAGTCACTCTGGGGTGAAGCTCCAAAGACAACAACTTATATCCTAAATCGGGTGCCAATAAAAGCGGCTACAAAAACACCGTATGAGCTTTGGGTTGGGCGAAAGCCTAGTCTAAAGCACTTACGTGTTTGGGGATGTCCTGTTGAAGCGAGGCCTTATAAGCCTCATAAGAGGAAATTGGACTCCAAAACTGGTAGCAACTACTTTATTAGCTATGTAGAATGATCACAAGGCTACAAGTTTTACGATCCCAATAGTAGGTCAATTTTTGAGACGGGAACTGCAACATTCTTTGAGGATGTTGAGTTTGGGGGGAGAAATCAAGGTAAGAACATTGTCTTTGAGGAGGAAGAGGGAGAATCTCAATTTCTAATACTACTTTTGACAATGTGCAGGTTTCTATACCTGTCATTTATCAAGAAGTAAATTCAGATTCTCGACTAGACAATGTTGTTCGACCTCTCATTCAAGACGAGGTAATTATTCCTGAGGAACAAACTCAGCAATCTCAAGAATCTGTGCCATTAAGGCGATCCACGAGAGAAAGAAATTTGCAATTTTAGACAATTATATCGTATATCTCCAAGAACAGAAAGTAGAAAGTGGAATGTCAAAAGATGATCTAATCAATTTCCGTCAAGCCATGCAAAGTTTCAACTCTTATAAATGGATTGAAGCCATGAATGAAGAGTACAAGTCTATGCAAGACAATAAAGTTTAGGAAGTTGTCCCATTACCAGATGGTGCAAAACCCGTAGGTTGTAAATAGATATTTAAAACCAAAAGGGATTCAAATGGTAATGTGGAGAGGTATAAGGCACGTCTTGTGGCCAAGGGCTTTACTCAAAAGGAAGGAATCGACTTCAAGAGACTCTCTCTCCGGTTTCTACAAAAGACTCTTTTAGGACAATTATGGCACTTGTTGCACATTTTGATCTTGAGTTGTATCAAATAGATGTTAAAACATTGTTTCTTAATGGTGACATTGAAGAAACAATTTATATGGTACAACCAGAAAACTTTGTGTCGGGAGCCCCAAAGAATATGGTTTGCAAATTGACTAAATCCATCTATAGACTCAAGCAGACATCTCGTCAGTGATACTTTAAATTTCATCAAGTTATTGCTTCATATGGTTTTGAAATGAATATTGTTGATGATTGTGTGTATCACAAGTTCAGTGGAAGTAAACACATTTTTCTAGTTTTGTATATCGACGATATATTGCTTGCCACAAATGACATAGGCATGTTGCATGACACCAAGAGATTTTTATCAAAGAACTTTAAAATGAAAGATCTTGGTAATGCTTCCTTTGTATTAGGAATTGAGATACACCAAGATCGTTCTTGAGGTATATTGGGATTGTCACAAAGGAACTCTATTGAGAAAGTTCTCAATATATTTGACATGTAAAATTGCAAACCAGGTGAAACCCCGATCGCTAAAGGAGACAAGTTTAATCTCAGTCAATGCCCAAAGAATAGTCTTGAAATTAAAGAAATGCAGAAAATTCCTTATGCCTCGGCCGTAGGAAATCTAATGTATATTCAAGTATGTACATGTCCAGATATTGCGTTCATAGTTGACATATTAGGCAGGTATTTAAGTAACCCCGACATGGATCATTGGAAGGCAACTAAACGGGTAATGAGGTAGTTACAGAGAACAAAGGATTATATGCTCATATATAGGAGATAAGATAAGTTGGAGATCAATGGGTATTCTGATTCCGATTTTGCTGGATGCCAAGATAGAAGAAGATCCACTTCAGGCTATGTTTACTTATTGGCTGGTGGAGCGATTTCGTGGAAGTCTGCAAAGCAGACGCTCGTTGCTTCATCCACCATAGCTGCAGAGTTTATAGCATGTTATGAGGCATCTAATCATGGAATATGGTTGCGAACTTTTATCACTGGGCTGCGAATTGTGGAGGGTGTTGAAAGACCACTCAAATTATATTGTGACAATAAGTCTTTGGTTTTACATTCCAATAACAATAGAAGCTCGACGAAATCAAAACATATAGAAATCAAGTTTCTCGTTGTGAAAGAAAGAGTGCAGAGTGGACAGATTTTCATAGAGCACATTGGAACAAATTCCATGATAGTAGATCCACTTACAAAACGACTACCACCCAAGGTCTTTCATGAGCACACTGCTCATATAGGTGTTGCTCTATTTGAGGAGATTTCACTTTAGTGGGAGTTTGTATAGACTTAGGTTTTATATATGTATTTGGATTACTTTATGCAAAAATGAAGTCTTCAGTTTATTACAGTCTGATAAGTATTTTGAAATATTGATCTCAATAAAGTAAAATAGGACCAGTTGGAAATAGACATGTGTGGATCACATTACATGTAATTTCCATGCTACGCATCTATGATTGATTTATGTTATTTGGCTATGTTGGTCTACGTGACCATTGATGGGTCCAGTTACGATTGATGTAATAAAAACCGCTTTGATCCTATATCGATATAGCTAATGGACGAGATTGTTTAGATACCTTTCAAGACACGATACAAAATTTCAGGAGCTCACTAAAGTTAAAAACACATTTATCAAGATACATATGTGATCTAGTGGGAGATTGTTGGATAATTTTATATTGATCTATATTGGGACCACATATATATATTATTAATGTGTGTTATCATTCATAAGCCATAAATTAAGTTATCTAATTAATTTTTTAAGTAAGCTTAAGGGTATATTTGTCATGGAATTAATGTTTAGATACCATTGTGTAATTTCTATTTCTATGAGGGGCAGAGATAAAACTGGTAATAGTTGTTTTTTCTAACTGCTTAACTGTCAAATGGAAGAAACTACATCTATAAGGTAATGGTTCCCAATCATTTCATGAAGACCTTTTTCTCTACATCCTCTTAAGAGAGAAATAAAAAGCACTAAAAAAGTGAATAGGATTAGAAGACGAGCCTGATTAACATCATTCTGCTGCATTGAATTACTACCAACAATGGAGTTGGGTACGCATTTTGTTTTCAATATCTTAATAATACGATATGATTCACGATTTTATAATTAAGATTTTTAGGATTTAATCCTAAGCTGTGGGTTGGGAAGTGGATGCTGTCTCAGCAGCTCCCGCATGCAGGTTGTTGAGAAATTAAGCTCATTCCCGTGCTTTGATCAGAAAATGGCCTTTCTTGCCATTGATGTTTCCCGCCAATATTGTAAAGTTGTGCTCTTGAGGATCCTAAGACAGGAGCAGGAAAAGGAGAACTGCATATTTCTTCCAGAATCCATGATACTGCTTGTTGTTGACTCCACTGCTCATGGCGATTGCACTCGCACCTCACTAGAGATCTGAGGATGATGATGTGATGGCTGAGTCTGAGCAGCATATACATCTTCATTTCCCGTGAGAGGGTAACACGAAGCAGAGGGAGACTGAGACCTGTAGTCATACTCTCAACACCTTGGAGCCACCCACACAAGCACTATCCATATAATTACTTAGACCTGTAGCCATACTCTCAACACCACTAACACTACGGGTGGCACCAGTCGACCTCCTGAAATTCAACATAATCCAAAATACTTCATAATTTTAGGTATGGTTATATACTATATTACTATTTTTCTTATGCCTTTATGTTTGGACTATTCATTTTAATACTATAATTTCATTTTGCAAGATTGTATAAGAGTACACACAATGATGCACATATTCTAACTAATGAACAAATACTATATAAGGATAAAGTAATTGATCCAACCAAAAATATTTCATGCAAACGTAATACAAAAAGTTCTCAATTTTATTAAAGATAGTAACAAAACTAATAAATTAATTTCCTATGCTCTCCATAAGTTATTACATTTCTTTTAAAGAAATATAGTAATTACAATTGATTTTATTTTAGGTTTTATTAATATCAATGTTCCTTATATGTTTATGAAAGTAAGTTGACTAACTCAAGCCATTGGAATTTACTTAGATTTCTATCGTAATATCGAAATGAAATATATCATTTGTAAGATTATAGATAAAAATGAAGATCTTAAGGTCCACAATAATTATTTAACTACAAGCATTTTTTATTGAAAAATATTATCAAAAGATATTTTGGCGTTTCAAAAGAAAGATTTCATATGCTTTCATATCTGACAAGTTATAATATCAAGAAGAAAAATACATTGTTATTACTTATAGTATGATACATAATTTTATTATAATGCATTGAAAAATCGACAAATTATTTGACAATTATACTAAAAATGAAGAGTCTATTATAGAAAGTGTAAATGAAGACATAAATTCTCAAACAAAATATAAATACTACCTAGCAAAAAGTATAAATAACTATCCAAACTATGTCGCCTAAATACGTTCATCATTCTAACCGAAATTCGCATGCCATTTTATTATATAGAATTAAACTAAGATGTGATATGTCTATTAAGATATAAAAATACGTAATCCATAATAAATATTTTACACATTACCACTTATCATTATACAATATACACTTTATAAACCGGTCTCAAGGGTTAGCTTGATATACAGCACGGCCAACAACTCTATAAAATGACATGCATGGCCCAAGAACGAAAGGTTAAGTGAAAGCAGCGGCCCAAAAATGCCATACATGAAGGCTGTACTAAGTACTAACAACTTGGGGATGTTCTCGTTTTCTGGGTTGATGCCTCTTGCTCCAGAAAAATGTACACTAGACTAGACTAACCCGAATAATTAGAACTAATACACTAGACTAACCCTGAATAATTAGACTAAGTACTACTGGATACTAGATTTAATTGGTCATGCTGGATACGCCTACGCCTTGCAGCTAACAACCATAGGAGTGTTGTTACACTTGAAGCTTAGTCATCAGAGATTTCAACACGTATTTGCAACATTACTCATCAGAGATGTCACCCCAGTTGCACCATTACTCGTATCTAGATCAACAACAGATTTACTTTTCGTTTTTGACAGTTTACCTGAAGACTTTGATGGTTTTAATGGTTTCTTCACTTTCTCAGCTTGCAATTCCAACCCTTTTTCTGAAGGTTTCCATTTTCTCTTCAACTGTGTGCCCCCGGCGTCATCTAACGGAACATCCATGACAAGATTAGAATAAACGGTGCAATTTATATGCAAAGAAGCTAGCATAGAGAGGAAAACTAATTTTGACTATAAACATTAATATATGAAATCAGAAAGACAAACATATGGGCAAAAGGTAAAAAGATAGCTGGAACATCTCTGTTCACATTTTCATTCACCTGATGTGGGTATTATATTTCATGCTCTTGAAAGTATTCTCGAATGTAGTTATGCCCTCCTGTTTTATATGCTCAACTGTCTTTCTTTCCCTTCTCATTCTTTATGTGTTTCATTAGATTTTGCACATTAGCTTCCATATAATGCTGATACTTTCAGGCAGATTTAGAATAGAAGAAGCAAGTGGCTACTCTTTCTATTTTGGACAGCTAAGAAAAGACCGAAGTTGACTTATGCCGGGAAATTTGGAGGAGTTTAGGAGTCCTAGTTTATTATTTCAACTTCGAATAGCAATGGTTACAGATTAATCATTTTAAATAAGAACCCATCCAGTTTTAAACCTCGAGAAATAAGCATCACTTACCTTCAAGTGGACTTAATTCATGGCTTGTTCCTTGTCCATTCTGTGCAGCCACTTCTGACAGAGGTGATCCAGAATGATTAGAGTCCAACAGCTTTGAAGGACTTCCACCACACTTCTCTTGCAGCTCAGGAGCATCAGGAGAAGGAATAGCAGGTAAGAAACACAATTCTTCCTGTGACATATCAGAGTCGCTGAAAGCATCTTTCTCCACTGTGACTATGTCTATTTCATCATCTTGATTAACATCAGATTCTTTGACCTGTGAGGCATATTTAACTATTGAAAATGAGAAATGATTAGAAGGCATTTTCAACAATCTATTACGTCTTATATCTAATTTCTCGACCTGTCACAAATATAAATGCAAATATCAAGGTACATACATGATCTAAATATATAATAAGCATAAGCATTTCGAACTAATTTATGGCATTTCACCTTTTCAGTTTCAGGTACCAAATCAAATTCATCTTCTCGTTCCACATACTCCTCATTTTCTTCCAGCTCCTTGAAGTCTGGAGCAAAGGCGCTCCAGTTTTCAGTATAATCCTTAGCCCAAATGTAAACCAACCCAGTCAAAGAAACAGAGACAACAATTGGGTGAACAGGGTGCCATGCCAAATCAATCAATGCTTCTTTGGGACCTTCAAGAATTTTCACAAGACGCCCACCCCTATCCCATATGTAGATCTTGTGTTCTCCTTTGCTTGCAGAGCCACCAATAACCCATTCCCCATCGCCACTGAAGCAAGGTGCTTTCCAATGAATCTTTGTTATGGAATCTTGAAATTCCCGGAAAAGAGCCAAGCACTTTGCTCCAACAACCTTCATCTTTTCAACACCATCTAGCTCATTGACACTGCCTTGGAGATTCTCTAGGACAGAAAGCCCATATTTCAGAGGTAAAAGATTTTCATAAATCCTTATTGTCCGGTCATTTGAATTTGTAAGCAGATATTGTCCATCTCTACTAAACACTATGTTTTTTATCACAGCACCACCAGAAATGGGGACCATAGCATGCACTTGCATGCTTTTGTAGTCTATTACAAGAATTTCCCCCTTGGAATTTCCCACATAAACCAGATCACCATACTTATTAAAGCAAGCAGCAGTGGGACTGAAAGGCGGAGTTCCATCTGAGGATTTGTTGCGTGAAACAGGAGTTTGTCCATTCCCCATGTCACATACCGCAACAGGAAGAACTGTAGTGCTTCCTGTATTCAAGTCTACAATCAGGGGAGCAGATGAAAGCGGGCATGCCAAGCAGAGTGATGGTGTAGATGAACCCGGGTGCAGACGAGCTAGTAGAGGGGTTTGGTGCAAAACTATACGTCCAATTTTCTCTCCATTAACAACATCCCAAAGCGATAATGACTTGTCAGCAGCAGACACCAGAATCCGATGACCATAGTTTGACCAGCAGACACTTGTAATGGCAGCAACACTCTCTTTATCTCGAAGCTCCCTAGCAATTCCCCTGGTCTCAAAATCCCAGATGATGCAAGTACCATCCGAGCACCCAGCTGAAGTAAAGAAAATATGTCAAAAGAGTCTGAATAGCATCACTTGTACATAAATAGAAATTTGATGCACATGAGGAAAAGCCATCCATGTTTTTATCTATCTAGAAACTCTACTATAAAATCCACAAAAACAGATAATCTAAAAGATGAAAATATATACAAAAAAAGATCTCAAGTAATTTTGTTTTAGAACAGAACAGCAGCTACTATGAAAAAGCAAGTCAAAGATAGAAGAGAAGACGTACGTACCGGCAAGAAGAGTACCACGACGATTGAAGGCAATGCATTTCATGACCCCATGCTCCAAATACTCTTCTATTACCTCTGGAAAATCCCCTTGCAACGGATCTTTCAAAAAAGAAAAAGAAAAGAAAAGAAAAGACACACATTGAATGAGAACCATAAACGAATTAAAGCAAGGAAAAAAAAAAGAAAACACGAAACCGTTGTCAAAGCAAAGTGGGGAAAGATAAGAGCTCACCAATTATGGGGGCGTTCATTTTGTTGATGAGATTAACTCGAGTTGCAGCCGCGAGAGTTAATCATCTATTACTACCACTAACAATACTCCTGGGGAAAATGGAATGCGAATCAGAAAGAACAGGCCGAAGCAAGTTTCCAATCCATTCAACTAATCTATTTTCATGATTAGTTACAGAAACTACGGTATAAATTGCAGTACGAAAGCACCAAGATCCCATTCTTCACCGCAAGCCCAAGCCCCGAACACTAACACGCCGAATTCTATTCGGTCCACTGAATATTATGTCAGCTATTTTTCTTTTCGCTCCCTAAAACTTTAATTTCTTAATCATGAGTCTTTTATTTAGATCCAATAACCTGGTTCAATTATATTCTATGACGTCGTTTTGTAGTATTAGGCACAGAAAAATGTTAGAACAGAAAACAGAAAATCTGAAGCTTTTTCTTTTTCGATTTGAAACCACAAAAATTAATTTTAATATTTATATTTATGTATAAATTAAAATTTGACGTTCTATAACATTAAAATTAAATTTTTTTTGTTCTTAAAATTTTAATTTCTTAATTATCAACATGTCTTTTAGGGAATGGTCGAGTTAGTAGAATCGAAGGCATGAGGCCAAAAGGTCCTATGTTCGAATCTTTTTACTTACACTCTTTCGATCGAGGTTGTCGTACAGGGTTTGCCTAGTACGGAATACCCGATTGGCCTGATTTGTAGGCTATTACGTTAATCCAAAGATTTACCCAATGCGCATCCAAAGGATAACAATTACGGATTCCTCCGTTCTAAAAAAAAAGACATCTTTTTTTCCAAAGATACAAAAGTTAATTTTAATATTTATATCTAAATATAAATTAAATTTAAATATTTTATAATATTTAAATTGAACTTGATCTTTCTAAAAATGATCAAATTAAATCTACATAAATAAAAAATATAATCTTTTCCTTTTCAGTCCTTAATAGTTTAATTTCTTAATCATTAGTACCCTTTTTATTTTAAATGCAAATTAAATTTTAATGTTTTATAATATTCAAATTAAACTTTATAGTTTTAAGAATAATCAATTTAAAACTACATTAATATAGTCATAATTTCATCAATTTTTTGACGTGATAAAAATATATTTTTATTTTTAAAATATTCAAAATTAAATAAATAATTAAAATATTTTAGTTAACCATTAATAAATTTAATTAAACTAATAAAATAAATTAACTAAACCACTAATTTTACCTAATCCGTAATCCCTAATCCTAAAATTCTCAATCTTCCTAACAAAACTTTAATGCTATCCTTCATTTTCGTGTCAGTCGCCCTCTTCATCGTCACTCAGGTTGCATTTGAATCTGTAGTGCAGTAGAAATAAGTACTTATTTACCGTAGTTTTCAAACGCAGTTACGTATTTGAATCTGCGGTGAATAACCGGAAGTTGGAGAAAACTGCAGTGTCGCCGCAAAAATCAATAAGCAGAAAAAAGGTTGCGGTAAGAAACTGCTTTTGCGGTGGAAATTTTACTTTCCATTAATAACCTTCATTACAAGTATTCTTTTCCATTATGCTCTTAATTAATATGACTAATAATATATTTTTATAAAATATTTTATGTACTAAATTTATTATATTTATATTTTTTATTTATAATTTTAAATTTATATGATTAATAATATATTTTTTAATTATTTATATAACAATTAATAGTTTATTAAAT
>JANQAP020000240.1:301566-320507 GCA_026874005.2 Erythroxylum coriaceum
TATGGGGTACAATGGAACTCTTTCCTTCAAAACAAATCATAAAACACCACATTACTCATTGTAGCATCAGATTCATCCCTTTTGACGAAGAACGAATTTTAAAATTGTATCTTAAACTTTTTAACTTCAGCTACTAATACAAGACAAAGAGTGGCATATCTCACACTTCCAACTTATATGAAGATGACTTTACTGACACCCATATAGCATAAACCCCGCGCGATCAACTAGACAAGAACGTCAGAATCACCATGTCCTCTTAAGGACTAAAGATTACCATACATTTAGAGTGACAAAGTAACCATTAGCATTGCATGTAACGGGGGATTCTGTTGATTGTTGAGAAACACTCTGTTTTACCCTTTTGTTCATGGTTCATAGCCAACTATGGCTCTGATGCTACCCTTCTTCATCACAAGAAGTACAGACAAATGCCTATTCCATTTGCGTTAATTGCTTTTCTTGATAATGAATGCTCTTCATCAGATGTTTGTAAGATGACGGCCTCTTCAACGGGTTTGATGATGAGCTAACAAGATGGACTTCAGATGCCTAACCCATACCACTCAAGGGGTGCCCTCTACTCTCACGAGTTTTTGATGCAACTATCCAACTGTCAGTTTCAATGCATACATTTTATGAATAATTGGTTGAATTAGCAACACTTACGAAGAGATTTACGGATTAATAGTAAGGAAAAGGGACAAAATCATCTTGGCACACGTGTGACAATGTACCGTCCCTTTTCTAAGTCATATATTGTTTTTACTTGTGGTTTTCGCCATTGCAATACAAAGAATGTGCCAAGCAAAGCTATTAAAAGGAAAGCAGATAATGACAAGTATGTCACTGACTCATTTCCAATTATCTCATCAATATTCTCATTCCCCAATTCAAGGGGTTCTGTCATTGACTGGGAGATGAATGCTCCAAGAGTCCAGTCACGTGTATAGCTTCCAGTATCACTTGCAAATCCAATCCTGCAAAAAATACCAACTCCTTGATCATTTTCAGACCAGAAATAGTGACCCAATAAAAGATATAGAGAATGTATAAAACAGGAAAAACTTTCAGCCTGGTCATGCAAACAATAGGTGTTCACATAATTCTCATGTTCAAGTAAGCAAGACATATCTCGATGAATGATCATTGACCTAACATCTCCCCAACTACTAGGTGAACTAGATCGGTCAATCTAGTTCTGGTGCCAAGCATCTTTACCATGAACGTCGATCTTTCTTAATATATGATGGCTTGCTTGTATGATTAAGAAAACAAGCTAGTAAATGGGAATGCTTACTAGACTGCATACTTAAGACTGCCACAATCATTAAGTTGAAGCGGATCCCTTTAGTCATAAGCCAATATTCTAAATTCCGTAAGGAACAGCATACCTCTTCTCGTTCATGCCAACTCCAAGGATGTCATGCAACAGTGCTACCATGTATGCCGAAGAGAAACAATATCTCAATAAATCCAAGTCATCAACATTGCTGTATCGGCTTTTCAGGTCGTTCCAATCATCTCCACAATAATGCTTTCCAGCTGCCTCCAGTTCTGATAAAGAACCAGTGTGGACCAGCCCGAAAAGCTGCAGTAAGATTTGACAAATACAAAGAAAAGGATAAGCAAAAACCAATTGGAACAGAATGTAGAACAATATCAAGTACCGGGAATTTACAATAAGAATCCAATTGACTTTAAGAATTTATTGATCAAGAGCTTCTTTAATCCCCTTTAAAGAAAACTATAAAATTAATATCAAATATAGGAAACAACAAGGGTTTCTCACTTGAGAATTCTTGTCCACAGTAAGTATGAAAAGGCTACGTAAAGTAACCATTTACAAACCTCAGAAGCAAAGAACATGGTCTTCCGAGCAGTGTGCTTTCCATCCAGCTCAAATGATTGAGAGAGAAAACTTTTGCAAGGTGGGCGCAAGCATTTTTCTGATCCAAAAAGAAGCACAACAAAAGCCTGTCTCAACTCCTCTTGTCATATAAGGAGCCTAAAGGCTCTCAAAAATCTACGATTCTATCCAATTGAAAGATCAGTATTAGGAAAATCGAAAATTATAAATGCTAAAGGGAATGTAGGATGGTTATCTTTAAGTTGCCGCAAATATCTAACCCATATTAGACTTTGACTGCAATTTGATATTTTTGTTTTCAATCTAGAAAAGACCTAATATCAAAGTTGCAGTTCTCAATTCAACCACAAGCTTCTATATTTAATCAGTATTTTCTTCCATATCCCTGGGAAGACATCCAATTTGGGGATCTGTCTGGCATTAAAACCAGTGACATATCAAATCTATATCTTTCATGACCAATTTTATTCACTAAGTTACTATCATACACGAAGTAACCCAAAAAAGTGGCAAGCCAATCATTCTTAAATATGAATTCATCTAACCCCATATTAGTCTCTCCAATCAAAGCCCGACAAATCCAACAATCTGAAAAGCCATCCATAAAATGATATGCTCTGTGATCAGCAAAAAAGAAGGCAAAATATGTCCATGTCCTACATATCTGGTTCTACGCATCACAGACATCAGAAGAAGCTGCTTGGACGGCTAATATTTGTTTGAAAAGATGCAAGATGCATGAGCTAAGAAAAATAGCAAACTGGAAAATAAGGATAACGAATGGCTAATATTTGGCCCCACATTTTCCTCTGGAACAGATTCTTTTTATAAATTTCTTCATTTCTCAGACAAAGTGCTAATTATACTTTCCCATTTGGGTTTTAGATACTGCTGTCGCATAAAAATAATATGAGACTCCAAAAAGAATAGTTCAAAAAAATAAAATCAAACCAATCCATCATAATTAATAAGCAAAAGCTGCTACCTTGCCCACCCTTCAAAAATTCCAAGGCTTTAAGCCTGCATGCAGTAAAGTTCCCCACTGGATTGGCTAGGAAAAGTTCTGCTTCACTATCATTGGACATCGATTGATATCCTTTGGGAATGCAAGGGTTGCCATCGTATCCTCTTCCAAACTTTGGTACTGAACAGTTAATTCAAAAGGAGCACATGAAATTATAAACATAGGTTGAATTGTCGGCATTAGACAATGGTAACATTAGACCACAAAAAGCAAATGCTCTAAACAATGACAACAAAAATGGTTGAAGTACTTTTCGTGATCATGCAAGTTCCAACATATTCCACCTGAAATAGTCCAACAAGAAACCTCCTTTCTGTTGAACACTATAATTCTTTTAGTTCAAGAATCTTTAATGGTCTACACAGTTCATGGTGACCAAGTTAGGATAAATCAGTCCTATATCTTGAAACTTCTGACGTGAATATAGAAATGGCTCACTTCTAATTATGATTTATTGTTCCTAAAATGTAGATTATTACAAATTATGCTTTCCTCAGTCTCAGTGGGTATGAGGAGATTTGGGAGAATGGTAAAATTGCCAACTATGTTATAAAAGTGGAACTACATTTCGAAAGATATGTGCCATTGCATACAAAATACCATTTTTTTAACCCCATAGGTCAACTTTGCTTTCTGATTCATTTTCATTCAATTTAAACTACATTGCAACCATACTGGGAAACTACAGATAATGGTGATCAAAACAATACGATAAATGAATCGCTATGACAGAATAAAACTTACAAGCCATAAGCTCTCTGGTATTATGCAGTTCATATAGTGATTTCCATGCTGCATCCTGCATCAAGAAAATCGTCATTTCTTCGCAATGGAGGTCCACTATATTACCACTATATGGACCTATAACTGCAGAATTAAACTAATATGTCAAATCACTACAATAAGTGGTGACAGTTTTCCATCACATTTTCTAATAGCAGTTTTGAAGTAAACAATTCTAATCCTTCCCCTGAAACCACCTTTCAGACAACCCAAATTGCAATAAGTTATCACACGCTCAGTCATGTTTCCTGAGTTTCTAATCTGTTTCAGCCAAGGTACCCCCTTTTTCACACATCAAAGACCATCGAGCTTCACACCTTTGCCTCAATTATTGTTACTTATCAAATAAACAATACTTGGAAGCAAAACAAGTCTGATGTTTAGGTTTCCATCCCTAACATCCATAAACTACATTACTTACTTGGTAGGCTTTAAGCAAATACATCAAAGTTGGCAAATGCCAAGAAGATTAGACCTTAAAAGGTGTCATTATTTCGAACTTGAACTAATCTGAACTTTTGGAAATACCTGCCCAAATTCAAGTAAGGTTTGTGTCCTGAGCTCATAACTAACTCCAGCCAATCTGATCATTTGTAGAGATTGTGACTTTCGTACTTCATCAGAAGCAAATGTATACTGCACAAATAATTTTAAGATTCTCCAATAATATAACGTCGGAGAGAATTCAATACATGAAGTAAGATAGTTCCTCACAAGAAGGTCGTCAAAATGCTTATCTAACCTGAATCACTAGATGACACATAACTTGAGATCCAAAAGTCAAAATTGAAATAAAAAACTTTCATAACCCATATAAGAACTTTCGAAAACAAATGGTCATAAAATCCCAGAAAGTTCAAACCTCAGCACTTGTTGGTCTTTAAATCGTATTACAAATAGGGCAGAAATTTTAGGGGTTAGTTCATATTTTTAACTTCAAAAGAGGCGATATTTTTTCAGTGTAACGAGTAAGGGAGATAAAAGTTTCGTTCAGGCCACATTGGATGAAATGATACAGAATGCAGATAATTCTTCCAATGTTACTATAGAGTATTGGTTCTTATCAAAGATTTATGATTGAAAAAAACCTGCAAAGAAATTCCACCAAACTCTACTATCCCAACAGTTTTTTGAGGTTCAACTCCCAAGGTTCCGATTCCATAGTTTACAGCAATCCAAGCATAGCCACCTTTTTCTTCATCTGCGTCAAGATTATATCTCTTAAATCAAACATGTAAAACAAGAGATGTACCACAGGACCTTTATCTTGTTACGAGGATATCCACAATTATAGAAATAATATAAACATTTTAATCATTTCAGAGGCACACGAGATCATATACCAAAGGTGTCAGAATCAATCACGTAGATGATGACCAATGATAAATACATATAACATGGAATGAAACTTTGTTCCTGGAATGTAGATGATGACTAATGATAAATACATATAACATGGAATGAAACTTTGTTCCTGGAACACTATAAGTGGATCTGTCCATGAATCCATGTTAGTCACAACCAAATCAGTAACTTGTCCTCTCAGGTTTACTTATCCAACAAATGATTAGCAATCATCTTGTTTGATACAGTGACTACTTAAGAGCATTTCTAGCAAAACCATAAGAGGCTGTTTCCTCAACTCAATAAAAGTTTATACATACGCACATTTAAGAGTTCTTCATAAATGGAAAAAGATAAGAACAAACGTAGCTTCCTCAATCAAGAATTTTGTAAAGAAACAGACGAATAGTCAGCAAAATAACAGCCTAAGAAGCTCACGAGATTATATTCGACTAAAACTGACAAGATAGCCAGTGAAGATCATAGCAAGTGAGAGGGATAGTGATTCGATCTTTCCAAACTTAGATCTGACTCTAAAATAGGGGATAAATATAAAAAGGATAGTATCAAATGAAGCATATATCGCTTATATAACCTCAAAGATGTCAAATATCTGGCAGTGATTTCATAGCAAATTATAGAGATAATGTATCAATTAACACATCCAATCCTCCACAAAAGAAAAGTCCTCTAATTGTGTTCAAATGAAATATATCAACATTGTCCAAGTAAGCTTTCTACAAATTTACCTTCAATAATTCGTGCCCACTGGTCCTTGAAACTAAAACCGGACTTCCTCAAAACCTTCCTACACGACTCCAGCACCCTTCCCAATACCAAAGATCCAAAATTTCCACCACCGGATACCAACAACTGCACTCTAGTTCGACCCCACTCCTTCCTGGGCACCCATCTCTTGGCAAAATCAATCAATCCATTAATCACATACCCCGCATTCTCCGGGTCCCCAACTAGTCCAGGCCGAACCTTAGTCGACGCAACAATCAACGGCAACTGCCCATCACTAAAACGGATATTCCCCTCACTAAGGAGCTCATAGACGTGGACCCCACACCTGGAGGGACCACAATCAAGGACGACACCGAAAATCTGCGACTTGGGTTCGGAGAATTTGGAGGACTGGTGTATCTTGCGAGCAGTGGACAAGAGGTAGAAGAGAAAAGGGATTGTGAAGAGTGAGGCTAAAAAGACAAGACATCTGTGGGTTTGTGATTTCGGAGGCGGAGGTGGAGATGGGTAGTGCATGCGGGGGTGGAGCTGCGCCCGGTGGAGCGGGAAGTAGGTGTTGTTCGGTGTTGACCTGTACTGGAGGTAGGAGAAATCCATGGTTTTGACGTCTACATGAAAAGATTCGTGGGTTTTTGCGTTAATGCGATCGTGATTGAATCGTCCTGTTGGTGGTGTGAATCATCAGAAGTAGATAGAAATGGAGGAATGAGACAACAAAAAGAACATGAGCACAAGACAGCTATTTTACAAGTCTGTCTTTATTTTTAGCAATGGCCCTATAAAAAGCACAAACACGCAGTTCTAAACGCCCCGCATCGTCTTGAACCTTCCTGACTTGGAGTTGGAACTTAAGCCCTAAAACATCCACTGCAATCTCTCTCCACATTCTCTACTCTCTTTCTGTACTCCTTGAACTGAGTACACTAGATCAATGGCGGCTATGATGGTGAGTAAAGTAGACTAGATGGTCTTGAGTTTGAGAAGATTATACTTTTGGTTTGTGATACTGATTTATTTCTGGGTCTCAATGTATATTGTGTGTTGCAGCAACCGCAAATTATACTATTGAAGGAAGGGACCGACACATCCCAAGGGAAGGCGCAGCTGGTGAGCAACATAAACGCCTGCACGGCCGTCGCGGATGTGGTGAGGACGACGCTAGGACCCAGAGGGATGGACAAGCTTATCCACGACGATAAGGGTAATGTCACCATTTCCAATGACGGCGCCACCATTATGAAGTTGCTCGATATTGTTCATCCTGCCGCCAAGATTCTCGTGGACATTGCCAAGTCCCAGGACTCCGAGGTCACCTTCTATTTTGAAGTCTTTTCCTTTTTTTTATTTGAGTAAACTTAAAATGATGTCTTTTTTTACTGGGTATTGAATATTTGGATCTTTTAGTGGAGAATTGTTTGTATACTATGTAAGTCTTCCTTGAGAATTATAATGGACAAATGTTTAAAGTGGTTGACCATTCACTTTGCATTCTTAGGTTGGTGATGGAACTACTACAGTTGTTCTACTTGCAGCTGAGTTTTTGAAAGAAGCAAAACCTTTCGTAGAAGACGGAGTCCAACCTCAAAATTTGATTCGCAGTTATAGAACAGCAGGCTATTTAGTATGTGTTTCTCCCCCAGTTTTGTATGTGGCTGCGATGTTGGGTTTGTGTTTCCTTCCAATACTGATTTTGGAATTCGTATAGGCAATTGAGAAGGTGAAAGAACTAGCGGTTAGCATAGAAGGGAAGAGTCTAGAAGAAAAGAAAACCTTACTGGCCAAATGCGCTTCTACAACACTTTCTTCAAAACTTATTGGTGGGGAGAAAGAGTTCTTTGCATCCATGATAGTAGATGCTGTAATTGCTATTGGGAATGATGATAGACTGAATATGATTGGAATAAAGAAGGTACGATTGCTTGCATAGCTTCAGTATCTTTATGGCCTTGCCTTCTCGTTTGAGTCACCATCTTCCCTTTGGCCCTTTTATGTACAGAAATATGTGCTGAGAGTCTTTAATCTACTTGAAATTTTGGAAAGGAACTCCAACATGACTTTATTTGCTTCACTTCTTTATCTTTTCATTATCTTCCCAATTGTATTTCCTTCTCATTTCTTTTTTTCATGGAAATGGCTTTGCTGGGCTAAACAAACCTTAAAGATCATAAAATTTCAGATTGTTTGTGATTTGTTCTACCCTTCAGGTACCAGGTGGTACTATGCGAGATTCTTTTCTAGTGAACGGAGTTGCTTTTAAGAAGACATTTTCATATGCTGGGTTTGAGCAACAACCAAAGAAATTTGTAAATCCCAAGATACTTCTATTGAACATTGAGCTGGAGCTGAAATCTGAGAAAGAAAATGCAGAAATAAGGTACCAGGCTTTTTTTTTGCCTTAGATTTATATCTATTAGTGAGAACTGGTTGGGTAAAGACTTAACTACCATTTTGCCGTACTTTCAGGCTATCAGACCCAGCACAGTATCAGTCAATTGTCGATGCAGAGTGGAATATCATTTATGAAAAATTGGATAAAAGTGTGCAGAGCGGGGCTAAAGTTGTCCTTTCACGTCTTGCTATTGGTGATTTAGCAACACAGGTGACTCCCCTTCATTATTGTATTTTTCAAAGAATATGCAAATGAGCTTGGATTTAGCATTAATTTAATGCCCTTACATTAAGAAAATTGTAAGAGAAAAAGACCAGTGGTCAAACAATTGTTTCAATTCAGATTTACCAAATGAGATTAATTTTACTGTTATTAAAACTTAACTACCTTTTTGTACTTGTTCTGTATTTTCTGAATGCTCTTTGTCATGGCGGACTCTTTTCTTGAGGTCTTTGAGTTATCGCTATGCATAGAATGCTTAAGAAGATGTTTAAGTTTTGACAAGATGAAGTTCTACTGACGGCATTGATCTTCACCGTGTTCTTTTGACTCTATTTAGATGTCTTTTAAATGGATTTTTTTATTGCAGTATTTTGCGGATCGAGATATCTTTTGCGCTGGGCGTGTAACCGAAGAAGATTTACATAGAGCTGCTGCAGCAACTGGTGGAGCTGTGCAAACAACTGTCAACAATGTAATTGATGAGGTCAATATTTTTTTTCTTTGAAAGTGCATAATGGTTTCTACGTTATGCCTGCTGTTCATTTTTATGTAAAAGCATTCTTTCTTTCTGACCCCTTGCATTGTTGTTTTGTTGTTTGGTCTAAAGGTTCTTGGAACTTGTGAGGTGTTTGAGGAAAGGCAAGTTGGAAATGAGAGGTTTAACATATTTAGTGGATGCCCTTCTGGAAGAACAGCTACTATTGTTCTGCGTGGTGGGGCTGATCAGGTTTGTTACTAATTGAAGCACTGGATTGGTGGTTCTCTGTTGTTATTCTCAATGTTCATTTTGGTTTCATGTCATCATCAGTTCATTGAGGAAGCTGAACGGAGTTTACATGATGCAATCATGATAGTTAGAAGAGCTTTGAAGAACTCAACCGTAGTTGCTGGTGGTGGTGCTATTGATGTATGGTTTATGCTTAAAGTTATTATATCATGGTGCATGTATCACCTGGTTTGTAACATGTATGTTTTCTGATGACAGATGGAAATAAGTCGCCACTTGAGGCAGCATGCTCGCACAATAGCTGGGAAGTCTCAGCTCTTTATTAACTCTTATGCAAAAGCGCTTGAAGTGAGTAGTAGTGCCTTTTTATGAGCTAAATTACTATGATTAAGTGTTGATATGTGGAAGGGACTGCAATATTACTGATTATTAAGTTTGATTTGATTGTCATAAAAGTAGGTGTTATAATGGAAGTTGTCAGTTTAAGGTCTTCATCTTATGTAGGTTATCCCGCGACAATTATGTGATAATGCTGGCTTTGATGCTACTGACGCCTTAAACAAGTTGAGGCAGAAACATGCACTTCCATCTGGTATGTTCTTTATTTCTCTTAGGTGTATTTCACTGTGACACCTTTCTTAATTTTTTATATATCTTGATTTAAGGTAGTACAGTGTCTCCTGATAAAAGGGTTTGCGATAATTATTTTAATAGGACATTGGTTTTAATTTATAATAGTTGACCTTTTGAGCTTTTTAACAGGGGAGGGTGCACCTTATGGTGTGGATATTAACACAGGTGGAATTGCAGATTCATTTTCCAAATTCGTTTGGGAGCCAGCAGTTGTCAAGGTTTTTTTCTTTTTTTCTTCATTTGATCACAAGTCTTAGTGAACAAGGAATTTTCTTTTGCTGGTTTTATTACCCTAATTCTGTGAGTTCTTGTTATAGATCAATGCCATAAATGCTGCAACTGAGGCTGCATGTCTTGTTTTAAGTGTGGATGAGACAGTCAAGAACCCCAAGGTAAAGGCTGCAAGGGCAATATTTATATCTAGTTATATTAATGTGTACAATGCTTTCTATCTATCCTGTCAAAATGATCCTTGAAAAGTTGCTGCATATCCTTCCTCTCTCACCTCAGTCAGGTACTACGCATATAGCACTTGTAATTTGCAGCTGTTTGATCTCTACTCTCTTAATTATGCAGTCTGAAAGCGCCCAGGGAGAAGCTGCTGCAAGTGCAATGGCTGGCAGAGGGCGAGGAGGTGCTTTCCGTGGTCGTGGACGTGGAATGCGAAGACGATAAAGATTACTGGATTCAATTCTGCCGGTATACAAACATTCATGAAATCAAAATTTTGTTGTGTTGGGTTATCTTTTGGGTAAAGCTTGTGAAGTTGATATATTTGACATAGAGCTAAACGCTGATGGATTTGCTTTGTGAGAAGGGGCAACAAATGTCTGCTTTCTGCCTTGGGGAGTTTAAGATGTGTTTCTAGCTCCATTACTTTTCGTTTTGCTTATTGATCATTGATGAAAATGATGTCATATCAATTCAATTTATACGAACAAAAAACTCTGAATCAGCAGCAATCTAAAACGGAATCAAACATACCGTACGGCTAAACTTAATCTTTGTCTCAACTTTTATTGATAAGGCATTGAGAAGGATTAGACAGAGTGTAAGCTTATTAGCTCTTTCGCTGATTATTCGATCAGCCAAAAACACAGTTGGGAGTTTAACTTGGACTGCTGCTCTCAGTGGGGCTTTCGGTCTCTGCTTCATTCTTAGCTTCTTCAGGTTTGGTTGAAGCTTCCACTTTCTCAACCTTGGAGGCACGAAACATTGCTAGATGAATATCCCCTACAAATGAAATCATAATTTAAACAAGTGATGACAAAAGAAGCTCAGAGACTAGTAGTTGAATTGACAAATCACGTCCATACAAGTTCAACTTATACAGCAGTCCTTAAGTTCAAGTTCTCTACCGGTAAACTTTTTACTAGGAACACTCACTAACAAGGTTCTTGTAGCAATTAAATAGCAGTAGATCAGATTAAAGTAATTCTATGGCATAGAATCAGGCCTAAAATCGACATAGAGCAGTATGAGTTGCTTGGAAGTTTAGCCCTTAGCTCCTTCAACCTCAATGTCATAATCTTAGTGGTCCTCTATTGTGAAACTATCAAGCATGGTATGGCTAGTTGGTGGCATTGACCTAGATTATTTCTGAAGAAACACTAATCTTAATGCAATCGAGTATATAAATTTTGAGATATTATACCCATAAAACTGAGAGTGCATGGGTGGCAATGCATGCCTGTGAATGCAGTGAAGGTTGTGGTTCCTATGATCCTCAATTCTGCAGTTCCTAGCATGTTTATAATCTATCTATCCCCACTTTCATCTTCTGAATGTGATAAAGAAATAAGAGCATGTCTACGCAGGGACCCAGGAAGTAAGAAAAATAGAGAGATAGTCAATAGTAGCCAGCCACTTCAGTTGAATAGAGAAAGGTACCGAATACGATATAACTTCCAGATGGTACAGTAGCTAAAACTCCAGGTCTTAATCGCTTCTCATTGACGAATGTCCCATTAGTACTGTCGAGATCAGTGACCAGAAGATTTCCCTCCTTCTTCTGGATGCGGGCATGCAGAGCAGATACTGAGACAATGAAATAGTAACATGATGATCCAATCCTAAGCATAAAACTTGCTGACAAATGGTATGGAGAAGTAATGGTGGTTATTTAAAAGGGTTAACCATGAATTACCAGTAGCAACTGGAATCACAATGTCTGCCTTCTCGGGAAGCCGCCCGACAGTCACCTCACTCTTGATTTTTCAATAACAAAGAAATATTATAGATTTAACGAGTTTGTATTGAATTATATATGACTTTCCTAAATGTGGGAGGACTCACAGAAGCAATTTCATATACGCCTGGCATTTCAACCTTATAACCTATGTGACGAGAATCTCCATCACCTGTAAATTTAGAGCCACATCAAATGATGGTTATTTCCTGACTTGGAATGAGGATATCAGAATTCGAAGGATTGCAACCGACCACAAAAACAAGCATTATAAGAGAGTCGGGCACATCACATACATAATAGGCAGACGGTGCAACTTTCCCCACAAAATTTGGGAAAGATAACGACCCTGAAGAAGCAATCTCTAAGCCCTAGAGAAGAAAGGAAATGAGAAATTTCAATTTTCTCTCCACTTGCCCACATTTTCACCCGCTATTCCCATCCCCTTTCCTGTAGGATCACGTGGAGGGAGTTGGTACACTCCTGATTCTGAAGCAACAGCAAATTTGTTTCAAAATCTTTTGTTATATACGATTTCTGTAACAATTAATAGTTGTTGTTATTAAGCTAGCAATATCAGACTCAAGGATCTCTTTGATGACTTGAAGAAAGGCAGTGATAGCTCCAAAAGGGGTTGCCGAGCATGAGATCACATAATCAAATTCATTCCTGACTTTGCTGGGCCAACTTCAAATCACATAGACAAGAAATAATGAAACTACACAACACATTGAATCCTAAATAAATCTCGAAAGAACCAGCAACTCAATTCCAAAGTGAAAAGAACCCTTTTGCACAGACATGCAAACAATTCCAATCTGCAAAAAGTTTCCTAAAAATTTTGCATTCCATGAACAAAGAAACTCACTGACCAGCGGGTACAAGAAGCCATCTGTCTTCAATAGCAGAGGATGTGCCTGCTGACGCAGAACTAGCATGTATCCCTCCAAAACTCTTCTGCTTCCTGACTTCAATCCCAGCTCTTAGAAGCTGTGAGAAATGGGTCCTAGTGGAGTGCAGTGAGATGGGACTGGAGGCAAGAACGGAGGGTTTAGAGTGAAAGATAGGTAGAAACTTGGCATGGGAAAGAGCTTGGCTTGCAACATCCATCTGTGCAAGCGAGTTGCTGTTTCGGCCGCAACTTATGTGGCAACCATTTAATGATCTGTCTAACATATGGATAACAAAATCCTGATGCGCTTTTTCTCATATTCTTCCACATTAAATTAAAAGAAAATATAAAAGAGGTGTAAATCGATTATAGACTCCTTTCTTAAGCAGTTAAATGAATTCCTTTACATTATATAATACATGTGAACAATGGAATAAACGAATAGAACATAAAATTTATGTATCTACCCATATTTTTATCCCTTTTAATGGAAGGAAAATAATATATAATTACAGTTGAAATCATATTTTGATAATTGAAAATGCTAAGAACATTTTTGTCTAACTGAATTTCAGTTTAAGCCGAATTGGTGATAAATGACTAAAATTTAATTTGCCCGGTTAGCAAATTACTTCGTATCAATACTGATGATACACGATCTTCGTATCAATAGTGATGGTACACGATTCATTGACTAATTCATGACTTTTTTGTCCCTTCAGTGTATCAAAGCACCTTGACGGCAGAGTCCACAAGTTCTTGCATGTAATTTTCCTTATCCTTTTCTTCTATTAATCAAGAGAATATCTTCTAAAAGGTGATGCTGGTTCAAATTATTCTTCCATGATCCCATTCATCCCAAGGCCATACTCGAAAGCGCACGCTCCAAATTACTGATTACAAAATGAAATTGTTTAGAACTTTTAAAAGGGCTGGTCCCCGACACAAAAATACCAGTCATATGGTTTTACTTGCTACATATTATGATATCAGAAACACCAGTGGCATTCATAAGAAGTTTCATTGCTCTATACGCAAAATCCAAGATTATCATCCCAATTTCAGCGTGCCTCGTACTGAACAACTGCAAGACACAAAATTCTATGTTAATAAGTGTTCTTTTACCACTTATGAAAACTGTTGTATTTATCGTTCCCATTCTGCAGTTTCAAAACAGTAAGAAGGGATAATATCAGTCTGAATAACGAAAAACCAAAAATTTCATAAAGACGTCAAGTTCACAGCAAACCAATAATAGAACTTGAAATTCAGTCAATCCATTAACCATCCAATTGTAATGTGCGCATTGCATTACGTACACTGGAAATATTTTATGAAAAAGCTACTCATTTCGGTACACTTGTCGCATATTCATGACGATTTAAAGAAGCTTATTCTACCTACCACAGATATTCAAATTAAGTTTCACCTTATGGAGATATTCCTCAAGTCAGAACTTATAGTTCTTTATGGAGCTCTGGATGCACAATCAATCTTGAAACAAATATTAAGACTTTCACTAACTAAATGATTTCCATCCCCATCTCTGTACTTGCATAAAGAGGACAACCCAAACAAAGTGGAAAAGCAAAGCACATATACTAAAACCTCCATAAATTAACAATGTTGAAACCATATAAAATGCATTAATTAAAAGAGGCATTAATTAATAGAGAATTAATGTTTTAACTTATTAGCTCAATTTTGGACTATAAACCCTTATTTATCTAATAAAAGGTTATTAATTTATAGAGATTTACTATATTAAGGTGTTGGACATCCTTCTTTGCAACATCATCATGAAGGACAAATTATGCCCAACTCAGGGCATCCTCGCAATAACAAATAGATTGACAAACAATGAGTCCAACTAAATGGCCTCATGAAATCTTTAGTTCGGTATCTGAAAATTTAATAATTTGGGCTCCCAAGACCAAATCCAGGAGGGATCTTATTATGTTAAAGAAGAGAACAAAAGGGCATATACTTACTTCGGCGGGTGCGCTTCTTATACAGAATACGGTAACCACACTCACGGCATTGGATGACATCTCCTGGCTTCAAAGTGTTCTCCATCCCACAATCTACACAAACAAATTAACCATGTTCAAATTTTGGAACCACCTGTTTCTCTAATTATTGTCATAGTGACTCGAAACAAGAGGCACTCGTCATGTAGAAGTGTCCAAGTATAAGCCAACTAACAGAAGTTGCGAGCAAAATCTTAAACCCCATACCTCCGCAGATATAACTCACAGGCTCAGGTTGTGGATCCATTCTTAGTCCCTCTGGTTAGCTAAGGACATAAATCAGATATTAACATTTGTCATCATTACTGTCCCATTCAAATAAATAACATTGCTAAAAGAACTTAAGAGACAAGAAAAGTCTGCAAAACAATGTCGCAAGATGTGACATTACGGATTTACTCATTACACGTAGTTAATAGTTCTATATCTGAAAGTAGCAAGGACAAAAACAGCCTAGTTGCTAACAATTCCTTCGAACTGAGTCTACTGATCCCCTGTCACATGCGTTCTATTTCAAATAATTACTTCAAACGAAGTTCATGTTATAAAATATATAAATTCTAGACTTTCATTACAATTGGCTAACGAAGAAAGGCTAAAGACACATCTCGTGCATAACAAAGAGAGGATAACGTTTAAAAGATGACTATTGTCTCCGATACAATATCCCAAGTCTTAAACCCTAAATTGAATAAACATAAATTAAATTACAAAAATCGCGTAAAACGTCAAACAGATAGACTTAAACAAGCAAGGAGCCGTAACATTATTCAACCACATTAAGCGACGGCGGTGGAGGATTGCAAACAAAAAGGACAAGAGTAAGAAAGGAAAGAGAGAAGCTAGAGAAGAAGCATACCAGGCCGATGACAAGTTAACAGCTGAAGACAAACGCAAGACCCACCGGCTAGTTATCAGAAAGTTTTCGGAGAGCGAATGTAGGTGAGGACGAGGAGGCTGTCCAGGTTCCAGAATCAGCAGAAGACGAGAGAGGTGTCCATGGTATTTATCAAGGAAAGAAAGCCATCATTAAAATAAACTAAATTTTATGGTTTTCTTTTTTTGTCGTTATATGTTTGAATCAATTTCTTTTATTTGTATTTATTTATTAAAAATTCGAATATTTAGGAATTATAATTAGTGATTTCACCAATAGAATAACATTAGAAGCAAGAACTCTTGTGGTGATTGATCTTCTCTTAAAATTAAAAAGATTAAAGAATGGCATATTATTATTTGGGGATAAATGAATTGTGTATTTAAATATTACTTTATCTTAATTTTAATGACAAATTTATATAAAATAATTTTATAACAAACACAATATTAATAGAAATAATAGAAAATTAATTTATAATAATTCAATCAAATAATTTTTATTTTACATAATATTTCTCAATTTCAATTCAAAAATTGTTATCTTTTTTTAATAAAAGAAAATTAATTTTTTATAGAAATGAAAAAAAGTTTGATTTAATATGATGGAATGAAATCACCTATGCCCTTTGCTCAGTTCCAAACCAGTGCCAAGCGTTTTCATCCACAAAATTTATTTATTTATTGCAAAGTTTGTGGACAAGGTTATTGGTCACAGGGTTGGAATTGGACAAACGGTCCAGAGGATTTGATTCCTAATCTGATTCACTCTATACATAACGAACTGTCTTGAGTTGACTAGAATTCAGATTAAGCTTAAGCTTTAAATATATATATAACTCAAATTTTCATTATCTTACTCGTAATAAAGGCTCAATACATAATGTACACATGCTCTTTTTAACCTTTCAAAGTTATTAACAACTCCCTAATTTGGTCAACATATTTATATTTCTTACTGATCTATTTATACTCGAAACAACTTAAAATAGTCATTATAAAACTAAGGGTTAATTACAAAAAAAACACTTAAACTTTTCTCAATTTTTTAATTATAGCCCAAACTTTAAAAATTAGCAGTTAAATACACAAAGTTTAAATTTTTTTCAATTCTAACTCAACGTTAGCCTTATCGTTATCTATGCTAACAGAACACTACCACGTGTCAATGGATCCCTACTAATTAGACACATCAGTATGATTAAGAGGTGATTGTTTGATTAGTGAAAAGTTTGGATTTTGGAGAAAGCTTCAGTGTATGTTCGTCATCACTCTCACAGCCTAAATCCCTAATTTCGTCTTCTCTCATGCACTCTCATTCTCACATCGTCGATCTCTCAAACTTAAATTTTAATTATATAGTTTGATTAAATTTTTTATTATTATTGATCAAAATTGGAATTGAAAAACTAGAAACCCAAATCGTAATAACTTGAGGTCGAAATCAGAAAAGTTTAGATTTGCAACACTTGAATCTGGAAATTGTAAATCCCTGAACAATATTTATGTGTTGTTGTTGGTGTTTGCAATTTCTAATTGTGTTTTCTGCCTGTGTGACGTTTGTGAATCTGCGAGTTTGCGTTGTTGTTAGGTATTGTTTTCATGTTTTATTTTGAGTTTTTGGAAAAGTGAAACCCAGAAAACAATGAATCCTAGAATTGTTCTGGAGTTTTTAAAATAAGGTTTGAGGTTGTAAAAGACCCAACATATTATGCGTTTGCGATTTCTGGAATGGAATTTTTGCAATTTTGTTTGTTTATGTAGGCTGATTATCACCACCGTTGGTGATTGTTGGAACTAGTGGCGAATCGCCATCGGTGTGTGAGGGCAGTAAACGCCCATGGACCAACACGCGATGGAGGTCCACTACAAATCGTTGGTGAGGACTTTGACGAAACTGTAAACTGCTGGAACTCGCACAAAGGGTCTGTAAGGCGTTTTTAGTGGAGATGAATTTTGTGTTGCTATTTACGTTTCTGTGGTGGCTGGAAAGTGATCGTAGCATAAGGAGGCGTGCATGCGTGTTGGATGGAGTATCACCAGCGGCTTGAATCGTCGTTGGTGAGTCACTCTTCGTCGCGAATGGCGAGATCGCTACTGTTCAAGGGCAAAAGACACCTACAAACCAGTGACGAATCACCACTGGTGAGGGACGATTAGTCGCCCACAAAGGGTTATGTGACAACAGAAGCGTGTGGCGAAGAAAGGGAGACGTCACGGGAGACTACAACAAGGCTGTAGTAGCAGGCGAAAACAAGGGAATTGCGACGGTGAAAAATTCAAAAAATTAGGGTTAAGGAGTGAGAGTCAAGAATATACACTAAAGATTTCTCCAAAATCCAAACGACGTCGTTTCAATTTTACTATGATACGACATCGTTTCACTAATCAAACAACCACATTTTAATCACACTGACGTGTCTGATTAGTGGAGATCCATTAACACTTGGCAGTGCCACGTTAGCATAGATAACAGTGAGATTAATGTCGGGCTAGAATTGAAAAAAATTAAAAGTTTGTACATTTAATTGCTACTTTTTAAAGTTCAGGTTATAATTGAAAATTTGATGAAAGTTTAGGTTGTTTTTGATAATTAACCCTAAAATTAATTGTTATAATAACTATTACCTGTGGCCATGGTTATGAATATCGGTACGTACCGGCGGGCACCAAGACTGGTACGAAACAAAGAGTTGGTGGTATCGGGTTTAAATACTGGTCGGTACTAGCCTGATTCAGATGATACCCGCCGGTACTGACCGGTATTCAAAATACCGGCTAAATACTGGCCGAGACCGGAAATTTTAAAAAATAGGACTTTTTTGCAAAATTTTCAAAAAATTTTAAAATCTCCCTCCCTCCCTCCTACCTCTCTTTCCCCCCTTTTTTTCAAAGTTTTTTTAATTATTTATTTTATTTATTTCAACTTTTATAATTATTGTGAATTTTTAATTTTTGTTTCTAAAATAATAATAAACATTTTTATTACTAATAATAATTATAAATTAAATAAAACTTAAAAATAAATTATTTTAAATATTGTATATAATATTTATTAATAAAGTATTAACAAAAATATTTTAAAATAAATAATTTAAAAATTATTATTTATAAACTAATATTTATTTTATATATATTTAATTATTAAATCAAAATTTATTTGAAATTTATATATTTTAAAAATATATTTACATTTAATTATATTTATTAATA
>JANQAP020000240.1:332220-351084 GCA_026874005.2 Erythroxylum coriaceum
GTAAATAAAATATTTCATAAAAATATAATATTAGTCATATAAATTCAAATTATAAATAAGAAAATATTAAATTATAATAAGAAAATATAAATAAAATAAATTTAGTAAATAAATATTTCATAAAAAATATATTATTAGTCATATAAATTCAAATTATAAATATTAAATTATTAAATAAAAATAAAAAAATATAAAGAAGCACTTTATTAGTCGAGAGTATAATGAAAAATAATTATTTTCATAAGGTTATTAACAGAAAGTATAATTTTTACCGTAGAAGCACTTTTCTACCGTAATCCTTTTTTCTATTTATCGATTTCTGCAATAATATCGCAGTTTCTTCCAACCTTTGGTTGTTCACCCGCAAATCCAAACATGTGACTACATTTGAAAACTACGGTAAATAAGTACTTATCCCACCACGTCGCAGATCTAAACGCAACCATAATATATGAGTGTACGGATTATTACATATTATAAATAATTTATTTAATATAATAATTGCAAATCATTTCATGAGAAAAACGTATCTTTTACTTTTGGATTAGTAGGTCACCTATGTAGTTTTAGAACTCTTTATAAATGAGACAATGACCTAACATCTCTAGAAAACATAATCTACTTTCTTTTTTTTTTTAGAGAAACGAATTCATTAAAGGAAGAAACCAAGACAGAAGAAGCAACTAAACTCAAAGCCAACAGGCTTTACCCCATACACCCGGACCTAAGCTTCCTCAGAATTGGCTATATAAGAAGGAAAATCAAAACAAAGAATTGAAGCAATACTACTTAGGATACTATCCCAATTAAGATGGTTTGCATGAAACAAAGGTACCCTTGCTAACGAATGAGCGGCTTTATTAGCATTCTGAGAAGTCCATTGGAAGGATAAATGTTGGAAGTGAGTCTTAAGCGCAAGACACTCAGCAAACACTAAACCAACCTCTAATAAGTTGTTGGAAGAACCATTGAGATTATTAATCACTTCTAGACAATCCGATTCAACAACAATTTTATCCAAATTTTGATCCCTGAGCCAAGTCAAAGATTCTTTAATGGAGATTGCTTGCGCAAGAAAAGCATCCAAACAACAAGAGATATGGCCCGAGAAAGCTCTAACAAAATAACCTTGACCATCCCTAAGAACAACACCAAACCCCGAACTGTTATCACTTTTCGAAACCGAAACATCTACATTACACTTCAACCAACCAACATCAGGTTTACTCCAAAAGAGGCGACGAGGAGGATTGTTTGAAACCGGGATAACCTGATCAAAAGCACACTTTGTCTCTTTCCAGTCCCGAAGAAAGCCATCCGCAAAAGCCACTATAGCCGTTGGATGAGTATCTTTGTGCCCCCAACAAAAAAGATTTCTATGAAACCAAAGGCTCCAACATATGGATAAAATCCGGTCCCACAAATCATAATTGGTACTAATTTAAAAAGAGGAAATACAACATTTAATATTGTCACCATCCAAATTAATACCTGCAGCATTCCAAACTCGTCTAGCGTGAGAATAAGAGAGCAAAATATGATCCATAGTTTCAACCAGACCACACCTGCTATAAGAAATATCAATAGCTACTCTATTTGAAATTCGCTGCTTACAAGGGATGAAATCACGCAGCAGCCGCCAGTGGAATTCTTTTATTTTCGGGAGGAGCTGAGCATTCCAAATAAGATTCCAAGGGCCATCAACCATATAAGAGGAGATAGAAGAGAGATGATCAGTAGTGACCTTATATCCCGATTTTACACTATACGTTCCATTCCTAGTGTGATGCCAATAGAAGTGATCAGAAGGCGAAAAGGGGGAAATAGGGATTTTAAAAACCTGAGAAGCATCCATTGGTGCTAAAATGCCATTTACAAAAGAATGATCCCATCCTGAGTTTTGGGAATTAAAAAGATGGTTAACCTTCATATTTTCCATACCAGGTAAAGGAGTAGAGTGCACAAAAAAATCAGCTTCACGATTCAACCAAGGATCCTTGAAAACTAAGATCGAATTTCCATTTCCCACTCGCCAACGAGCACCTTTATCCAGCAAATTTTTAGCTAAAAAAATGCTCTTCCATATCAAACTGGGACTGCTACCCTCCTTAGCATTCAGAAAATTGTAATCAGGAAAATACTTGGCTTTAAATAATTTACTTAGAAGGGAATTCGGGTGAGTCAAAGAGCGCCAACCTTACTTACAAAGCATAGCCAGATTAAAACAATTTAAGTCCCGAAAATCCATACCTCCCAGCTTCTTAAGAACACAGAGTCTCTCCCATTTAGCCCAGTGAATTTTAGCTCGATCACCCGACAAAGAACCCCACCAAAAAGAGTTCATCATCTTATGTAAGTCCTCACAAATACCTTTCGGAAGGAGAAAAACACTCATGCAAAAAGTAGGAAGAGCTTGAGCAATGGTCTTGAGGACAATCTCTTTGCCAGGTTTAGAGAGCAGTTTATTTTTCCAACTGAGAATTCTTTTGCTCAGTCGATCCTTCAAGAAAGCAAACACTTGTTTTTTATTTCTCCCGACTAAAGAAGGAAGACCAAGATAGCGACCATGGTCAATAGGATTAGAAACCCCCAGAATTGAAATCACTTCTTGCTTCGCATCCATCTTCGTGTTAGAGCTAAACATGACACCAGATTTTTGATAATTGATAGCTTGTCCTGAAGCTTTCTCATAGGTAGAAAGAATTCTCTTAATGTGACTACACTCATTAGATGAAGCTCTAAAGAAAAAGAAATTGTCATCAGTGAAAAATAAATGAGAAACACTAGGAGCCCTACTACAAATGGTAATACCATGAATATCGCCTCTAGATTCTACCTTCCTTAAAAGTGTGGATAAACCTTCAGCACATAAAATAAAAAGATAAGGAGATAGCGGATCTCCCTGTCTAAGCACTCATCTAGGAACGATGGAACGCACGCTTTTATCATTAAAAGCAACAGAATAATTAACCATAGTTACACAAAGCATAATCCATTTCACCCACTTAACATCAAACCCCAGCTTTAACAAAATGAATTTAAGATAACTTTACTCAACTCTGTCATAAGCCTTGCTAATATCAATCTTAAGAGCAACATCACCATTTGAACCACGCCCTTTATTCTTCATGTAATGAATAATCTCAAAAGCTACCATAATGTTGTCAGTAATAAGTCTACCAAGAACAAAAGCAGACTACATTGGAGAGATAATTCTAGGAAGAATAACTTTGAGTCTATTGGCAACGACCTTAGCTATGATTTTATAAACCATATTACAAACAACAATTGGCCTAAAATCCTTCATACTACTAGGCTTGTCTTTTTTCGGAATTAATAGTAGTATTGTTTAAGGAAGCAGGGAACTCTTAAAATGATATCCATTACATCATAAATTGGTGCAAAATTTGTAGTAGATGAAACAATAGAAATTTATTTTTTTGAAAAATATTTAAATATAAATTATATTTTTATTATTTTTGAAATTAAATTAATGTCTAATAAATATAACTACAATATCACATAAACTAAATTGATAGAATAATTACTAAAAATTAACAAAACTTAATTTTTAAAAAATTTATGGTACTAATAATTTTAAAAATATTAACACGCGACAAAATATTTCTAATAATAGTAGAAATTTACTTATAATGTTTTTTAAAAGAGTGTTATTAAAAGCAAATTGTTATATGTGTTATACCCCTATTTTATATTGTTTTAAATCACTTAACACATTAGGGTAAAAATTGTTACAATTTTTTCTAAGTTGTTTAGTTATATATATATTTTTTAAAAAGTCTAAATTGCATAATCTGATTTCACCATTAAAAATTTCAGCAGTATATATATTATGGGTGATCATGACTTTGTGTCAAATATAATAATTTCTAACTTTTGAAGATTGAATATGTATTTTTTGAGAATGTATTGCAAGTTTATTTTCTTGTTTTAATGTTGCACAATAACAATTTTTGTTAAAGAGAACATTATAGGGGTCGTTTGGTAATGAGTTGATCAACTATTTTTCAGCTGATTGACTCAAAATAAAGGTTTGATTTAATTAATAAGCTATTTTTTTGTTTAGTGATTAGTCGGTTGGGTTGACTGATTTAACCCAACCAACTGTTTTGTGAAAAGCTACATGTATGGACCGTTTAAGACAAACAGCTAATTCAGCTGTTTGGCAATAACGACTGTGCCCTTAACATTTGTTGGCTGCTCTTGGTTCTCATTTCTGTGTAAGTTCTTTAAAATTTTCTCTTACCTTAAGTCTCCTCCTTTAAAATAGAATTTCTTTCATATAAGCAAAATTGTTAGAATATTCACACCTTAATTTCAAGTTGTTCATTTATAAACCTGAACTTAGATATTGAAATGGTCATTTTTATGCATCCCTAGTATTTATAATGGTTTTCACTTATTCAAAATTTGATACTGAATTATTAAAATTATTTTAGTTTATAAAAATTTATTAATTTATAAAAATTGACTGATTAATATTAATTTTTAATAATAAAATTTATTAAAATAAATTAAATTTAAATTTTAAAATTAAATTAAAAATCTAAACGATTCAAATTTTTTTATGATTATTAATTTAGTTTTCTTATCATTACAAATAATTTTAACATTCCCAAAAACTTTGTAATTTGGGATATTCATGTAGAGAGAGACAGACTGTTGCTTGAGTTAGAGAGATGAAGGGTAGTATAAATTACATAGATGTGCCTATTCCCTCGCCTTACAATCGCTACGTTCACATCTCTAACCCTAAACCTCTTATATCTGTTCGTTCTCTAACACTCTCCTTTGCGACCACTACCCCTTGTTTGCTTTTCTTCTCTTCAAGGTTTGTGATTGTAAATACATCCTCAATTGCTACTTTACTCTAGTTTCATGGATATTTCTCATTCATTTTATCTAAGGATTGAACCTTTTCCTCTGACTTGTCCATTTATTATGCGTGTAGTCCTCTCTTTGGATTGAATGGCCTGGTTTATGCGTGTGATTGAATTAGATTTTCTTAAATTTATTTTGTTTTTTTTCCGTTCATTTTGAGATTCGCGCTTCATTTCGTGATTTGGCTACGTAGATTCGTCACTAGCTCGCTTGATGCAAGTTGTTGAATCTGGATTTATTTCATGAGGGTGTATTTCTCTTGTAGATCTGGGAAATGGGTATTTTTACCAAATGTTGAGCTTACTGATGTTGGATATTGAACAAGGTAGTGTAGAAGTGTTCATATGTCAAAGTAGAGCAATCTGGTTTATTTGGAATTATGATTCTTTGAATTCAGATTATTTCCATTTTCTGATTCCTAAGTGGTTCGCCCAGGCCCCAGTTGACTATTTTTGAAATATGTGAAAATTGGAGGACGTGTCACGTGTTGTCAATTTAGCGCACGTGCTAATTTTAACAAGCTAAGCTAGAAAACTTTTTAGGCTTGGGCTGACCTGTATGCAATTTTCTGTGTACTTAACGATAAGAGTACTTGATCCACTAGGGCTCTTGGCCTCTGCGAGCTGAGCAAGCGCTCGCAGTACGTTCCTCTGGAGACGACGATGGTGTTGAGGCTACGGTTGTCGAGATTGGGATGCAGAAACAAACCTTTTTACAGAGTCATGGCCGCTGATAGCAGGTCCCCGAGAGACGGAAAACATCTCGAAGTACTCGGTTACTACAATCCTTTGCCCGGTAGCGTTTCTGTCTTGGTGATTCAATTCATTGTTGTTTAAACTGCTGTTGTTTTTCGCTCTATTGATTCAAAACTTTTTCATGATTTTGATAGGTCAAGATGGTGGTAAGAGAATGGGCCTGAATTTCGAGAGAGTGAAGTAAGTATTTTCTTTACGCGTCTGATTTCTGGATTTCTAGGTCTAAGTTAATTTATGATCACATCATAGAGCTTATTCATCTTATAGTGTTGACTCGATTTAGGTGGAATTTCTATGGCATGTGGTTGTTTAAAACTCAAGACATACAAGTAGATGAAAGTTGCTTTGAATCCCTTGTAGTAAATGGATTAGACTTACACCTGTAACATTCTGATTTGTAATGAGAGCCAAGCAAAGGTACGGAACCTGTTATGGTGTAACTGTCACAGAAGATGGGTCAGTCATGAACATGTTGACACTTCGTGATCGTAGGCTATTTGGCTTCATTCTTCATAACTTTTAGGTCCTTATTTTTATTATTTTATCTTTTAGCAAAGTATGAAAATACAGAAAAGTACCAAAATTGAAGGGGGAGAAATTTTGGTATGGATTGCATAGAACATTCACCGTTGGTATTTGCAATACGACTAACTGTGGGAAGATGTTAACTTCTTTATGGCCTATAGGTACTGGCTGTCCGTTGGTGCTCAACCCTCAGAGCCTGTCCAACGCATTCTTTTCAGAGCAGGATTACTACCTCCTCCGCCGATGGTGGCAATGGGACGGAAAGGTGGACCACGCGACACACGTCCAGTTGATCCAATGACTGGAAGAATCTTGAATCAAGAGAAGCCACTTAGTGATGCTCAATCAAATGATGGTGATCAATAAAAATAAAACTTGAGCAGCCACTCCTTGAAGCTTTCATCCCTTATATGAAAAGAAGGAAGGAGAGTCCTTTTACCCTTGGCCTTGAATGAGAGACAGGAAAAAGGAGGAGGAGGAGTAATAGGGGAGGTTTTAAAGATTATTTATTTTTTCTTCTGTTGTGTTTGCTGAAAAGAGAATACTAAGGATAATAACTCCCTGTAATCCTGTTAGTGCCAGGTGCAACCTTATATGAAAATTAAATTTGATCTTCACTTCAGATAGGATTTCACTGCCTTCTTTCTTGTATCGTTGTCTTAACGTGGGTGGAGCATGGTTGTTGATAATTCATTTCGATTGCTCGAGAACAATTAAGGGAGTCTATCTTAGATATCATCCGCACCAGAAAGTAAAAGGCTTGCATATATGCCACCCCATATTTTGTTTGTGGTATAATGGATTTCCTTTCCGTAGATGCTCCTTCAGATCTGAACTCTAATGTGTGGAGACACTCCTGAATCTTACAACTCTGGTCAAAACCCCGTGTCCCGGTTGACACATAGCATACACATAGATACCAAGTAGTTTACACAGCATATACATTATATATGTAGCATATGCAAGGAATTGGGTGAATAGGATTTCTCTTGGCAGAATTGTGAGTTTGAAATAAAACAGAGCTTTTGCTTGAACGTTGGTGCACCATGCCAAACCATAACAGAATTGAAGGTCTATCATGAGAAATAAGAGCATGCTGGGAAACCAAGGATATTGCCTGTGAACCAAGAGCTCTTGTTCTAGAAATTAATGTACGATGTAGCATCTTATAACAAGCAGGCAAATCATCCTTGGCTTACAATCACAATCAGGATCCTAATTCTCATGCTAGGCCTCTCTTCCTTTCAATCCAATTCATGCTTTAAATTAATGGTTTTTAACTCCTCATCTGGTTCTCTTTTTTTTACTACTTTGTGTTGAAGAATATGAATCATAATCTATGGACTCCTATCCATTTATGTTTTGCCAACGATACGTCTATTCTAGATGGCAATAATGGAGCATATCTTCCTTCTTTTTAGCATTAAAAGGAAGCACGCGAAGGCTTTATTATATGGACCACCTACAGCTTGCCGAACCAGCTCAACCGGTAAAGTTATTCTTCTGTGACTAGAATTGATGACCTCTCCAAACTTTCACAAAGCGGATAATCTTGTGTGCTTGAATGTCTTTTTTTATTATTTAAGATTTGAGCTTTGTAGATTAAAATTCTGAAATGATAAAAGGAGAAGCAATCCAATTCCGATTATATGTATTCCAAAGATCATTATCAAGATAAATGTGACATGAACATGAAAATTTCCAGAACATCACTGTGATCAAAGCAACAAAAACGGAATAATAACTATTTAGACGTAATTAGTAGTCAATATGCACCAAATCAAATCCAGTAGAAAGGTACAGGTACTACAATAACTCAATTGATCAAAACTTAACCACGCAAAATTAAGACAATTCGATTTTTCTGTTTGGTTAGTCTCATCTCGAATGCAAGTGTTTTGGTTTCATGATCAATTGGATTCTCCTATTTCGATAGTCCCCTCTCGAATGCAATTGCTCTGATCATTCTCATCATCGTCCTTATCGGGTTTAGGTGCATGGTTCTTCATTCTCTTGGAGCATTTACGTCTTCGACTTCTTCTTTTGTTGGTGTAGAACGCCATATCAGCAAGCACTTTCCCACACGTATTGCAACACCTGCATACGGTTGATAATTGAGATAAAATTACATTTCTTGTAAAACTAAGAGGATGATGGTTGTGTGACAGTTACTCACAAGAAAATATCCAAAACAGCTTCCTTGGTAAATCGGCCACAGTGTTTGCACCAAATCATTGTGATTATCTGCTGCTACTGCTACTCCGTCTCTGGAGGTTTCGACTATTTACTTCTGTGATATATATATATGTAACGGTTGTGCTCCATTCCTTGACCACCAAGGAAATCTGTCCCTTGTTTGAATTCCTTGTTCGCCACTGCTTAATGGTTAATTAGATTTATAGGATGGATTAGTCCTATTACAAACTGCTTTCCAAACAAACCCTTACCCACTGGCCTTAATTACTTCATCTTTTCTTATTTTTTATAATTATTAATAGGGTGTTTAATAAAGGATCCGTATTTTACTAATTATATGAAGTGAAGAAGGCAAGGCAATGCTTCGGTGGTCCCTTCCCCTCCCTTCCCATGCTTTATTCGACTTTATTCTCTTTTTGTTGCTCTGCTTTTGTGAACCTCGTCTTCACTCAAAACGACAACGCATAGATCTGACGTGGACTGTCGGTTGTCTCGTTTATAAACCCCGTCTCTCTACACTGTTCCATAGCTTATACCCAGACCGTTGACGAAAATGAAGCACACCGGAGGAACCATGATATCGGCCGACGAGGCTCTGCAGATTGTTCTAAGAGTGGCTCAGCGTCTTCCGCCAGTTACATTGCCTCTTCACGATGCTCTGGGCAAGGTCCTGGCTGAGGATATTCTTGCTTCCGACCCTTCCCCTCCTTACCCAGCATCTATTAAGGTTTGAAAATTTTTGATAAATTATATATTCATTTTCTTTTGTTCTTTCTTTTTCTTGTTTGTTTCAATTTTTCCTTTTTGTGAGCTCTTTCTTCCTGTTAATTAAATGGTTCATTTTTGGGGTGAAATTCAGGATGGTTACGCAGTAGTTGCTTCGGATGGACCTGGAGAGTATCCGGTGATTACGGAATCGAGGGCTGGAAACGATGGAGTTGGTGTCACTGTCACTCCTGGGACTGTTGCCTATGTTACTACTGGAGGTCCTTCTTTCGTTTTTCTCCAAGTTTTAGTTTTTTCTTTCCATATTTGTATATATAGATAATTGTGCGTGAATGCGATTCTTCTACTGTATTATGTAATCTTTATAGGTTGAATTATTGAGGGAGACATAGTTAGTTGGCAACTTGATTTAGGTTCTTAGGTTTTTGGATACTTTTATTGTGAGGTAGTTAAATTCTATTTGTATATATAGCTGAAATATTGTCCCTGTGAGGTTGTTTTATCTTCATTAAATCACATTTCTAGTCTTTCTTACACTTAGATTTTGTTGCCATGTGTCGGTGTAATTTATGATGGTTTAGATATTTGGGTTATGTTATGTACTCGGCAAGTTGTTTCCCAATTCATGAGCATGATTCTGAACGCATCATTTTGTATTATTGTTTATTCTGCGATGATACACAAATTGAAAAGTTGTAACCTTTCCACTACAAGTGGCCAAACATTTCTTGTCCTGAGTTTAAATGCATCTATCTCTCTCTCTCTACTGTAAATAGTGAAGTTTTATTAGTGAATGTATAGAATGACTAGTATTTACCATTTGTTATGCTTTGAACGTTCTTGTAATCCCTTTCTCCTTTTGATATTTTGCAGGACCAATACCTGATGGTGCTGATGCTGTTGTTCAGGTTGAGGATACTGAAAAAATTTATGATTCTTCCGTTGAAACAAAGCGAGTGAGAATTTTGGTACAAACTAACAAAGGCGTTGATATTCGTCCAGTGGTACTAGTTCCCCTTTTTTTAATTTCTTTCTCACTCAAATACAGCGTTTTATGCATTTAAATATTTGGAATAAAATTCTTGTTCGATGTAATCAATATGCTTTAGGTTACACTTATTGATTTTTGATCTGTTTCTCATAGGAGGAAACTCCTAATGGAACTGGAATTAGTGATGCCTGCCTCATCATCAATTGCTAATCTTGTGAGAATGCATGATAGCCAACGAACCATCCTTATCTTTTCCAAAAATATATTTATCTGTTTTATTCCATCTGAATCTCTCTCAGGAGAAACAGTTATGATTAATTCCATGTGTGTTTGTGTTTAGTTTGGAGAGGCAACATAAATATGTGCACCTTTTGGGTTGCTAAGTGGACTAAACATTAGCTCACCCTGGTATTTAAAAATTAATGGAAAAATGCAAACATTTTATTGATGAAAAAATGTCAAAGATTAGAGTTTCTAGATTTGATTTTAATAAACAGGCAAAAGTTTATATGTATCGGTGAAATTGCTTATGGATTGTTTTCGGATTACTTGGTAAAAATCTACACATTAGCAACGAGTCGTTCAGTGATCACTATAGTGGGGCTTACCTCATACCTCATATGTTCATTCTTCAGCTGCAATTGCTAATTTTGAAACTTATATTCCTTTAATATAAGGTTGAAGAACAGAAGGCAGTACACTCTTCGAGATGTGATCATATTGCATTGTGCAGTGGTTTTAATGTTTGCCTTATCTATATCCAAGTCTCTACTTGCTCCTTTTTTTGTCAAACTCCAATTTTATATTGTCTTATTCTGTATGGTTCAAGTATCTTCTTGTCAGGGATGTGACATCAAAAAAGGTGCCATGGTATTAAAATGTGGTGAGAGACTCGGTGCTTCTGAAATTGGTCTACTTGCTACTGTTGGTGTAACTATGGTGAAGGTATAATTTTGAGTTTCAATTCTGTTCTTATATTTAACAAGATAACTGATTAAGATTAATGTATTTCAGGTATATCGTATGCCTACAATTGCTGTGCTTTCCACAGGGGATGAGCTTGTGGAGCCAACTACCAGTTTTCTAGGTCGTGGCCAGGTATCTTATCTCTAAAGAAAGTGCTTTTCCTACTTGGAGAATACAAATTCTTTGACAATGGTGAAATATGAACATTTGGCTCTCATGTAAGTTGGTTTGTTCAAATAAATAGGACAGACGACTATTTGAGTAATTTTTATAGTGGCTGCCTTGTTGCACCAAAATTCGATATATTTGTCTCTCTGCAAGTCTATCACTATGTTTAACATTATTGGTTTCCGGGCTTTTCTTCCATTCATGAACAATTACTTGGGTAAGTTGACTAGAGCTTGATGTTTGCCACCCCACTTATTGGCCGTAGACATTCTCTTCACCCAGGTTGTTAAAGATGTTTGTACAGAATTGGAATCATTTGATTTTGAAGATTAGCTGATTAAGCTATTGTGCAGATTAGGGACTCCAATCGTGCTATGTTACTGGCTGCTGCAACACAGCAGCAGTGTAAGGTTCTTGACCTTGGGATTGCACGAGATGAGAAAGATGAACTTGAGAGGGTTCTAGATAAAGCCTTTTCTGCTGAGGTAGATATTCTACTAACTTCTGGAGGTGTTTCAATGGGGGACAAGGATTTTGTTGAGCCTTTACTTGAGAAGAGAGGAACTCTGCACTTCAACAAGGTTCTATGTCCATTTGTTCTCTTTCCATGAAAAGAAAAAAAATTGAAGCACTTTTATATGTTTATTGATTTAACTCTGTATTTTACTTTAATTGCTTGAGATTCATTTTGCAAATTGTAACAATTTCTTGCTAATCTTAAGCAATCAATTTAGTATTTCTTATCTCAAAATTCATTACCTCCTCAGATTTGCATGAAACCTGGTAAACCTTTGACATTTGTGGAAATCACCTCCCAAACAGCAGAGAATATTCGATCGGAAAAAATTCTTGCATTTGGATTACCTGGAAATCCTGTCAGTTGTCTCGTCGGTTTTCACATCTTTGTAGTCCCTGCTATCCGTGTTCTTGCTGGATGGAAAAATCCACATCCTTTGAGGTTGAGTTCTAGATGACTTTCTCCATTCTCAGACATGCAATGAGTAGTTCATGAATTTTTATAGTTAAATTTGACATTGCAGGTCTATATGTTGGTCATCTTACTCTTAACTTATTGTGCTTTTTTGCAGAGTGCAGGTTCGCCTTCACGAAGCCCTAAAGACAGATCCTATCCGGCTAGAGTATCATCGTGCGATTATTAGATGGAATGTCAATGACGGATCTGGCAGTCCTGGGTAAGTTGTTTTATCAATGTCTGGTTGTTCATGATGGTTTGCATTAGTTGGATTCTATTGAAGCTTGATTAGCCTACCCTATATGTGTTGCCAACTTTCAAGTAACTTGTGGATTTTAAGTTATTATTTTTTGTGGAGATCAGTTTTGTTGCCGAAAGCACGGGTAATC
Organism: Erythroxylum coriaceum; assembly: GCA_026874005.2. NCBI lineage: Eukaryota > Viridiplantae > Streptophyta > Magnoliopsida > Malpighiales > Erythroxylaceae > Erythroxylum > Erythroxylum coriaceum. Next base: position 344,812 of record JANQAP020000240.1, read on the forward strand.
AGATCAGCAGCCGACTTTTAAGCATGAAATCAGCAAATGCTTTGTTAGAGTTACCAGCAACAGGGAGTGTAATTCCAGCTGGTACTTCTGTTACAGCCATTGTGATTGCTGATTTAGGCTCAACTGACGCTATTGAGAGCAGTTTATTTGATTCTGCTGCCTCACAACACAGGGATTCAAGTAGAAAACTGTCCACCAATGATTCAGAGCATGGTGATTTCAGAGTAGCTATTCTCACGGTGAGTGATACAGTTGCGTTAGGAGGTGGGCCTGATCGAAGGTATGTTGCTTCATAGTGCATTTCTGTTCTTCAACATGATTATTTTTTGAACTTACTGATCAATTTATGGACCAACCTTAGAATCCTAGTAGAAGCAGCTTAGTATATTACTGTTGTTAGAATCTTTTATGATGTATGTTATGGCTTGTTACATCCTTAAGATGTGCAATTCTGTGGGTGAATTAGTCTGCTCTGAGCATCTACCAGAAGGGTTGGCAACCCCAACTCGGCCCAAAGTCAACGGGCCAAGCCCAAGTTGGCTGAGCTTCAGATTGGGCTCGAAACCCCTCACCCAAAACGATGTCGTTTGAGTTTAACTCTCAAATGATGTCATTTTGGTCTGTAGGTTAAGAAACTTGAGACCAAAATGACATCATTTTGGTCAGTTACGTCAAACAATGTCGTTTTGGGGCAACCTAGGCCATAGGCAATGAGCATCCGCTGGCCCAGTCCAGCCCTCCTATTTCCATACCTATCTATCAGACATTCTTGTGGTCATTGCTTGACTGGGGACACAAGGTTGGGTTTCCTAAAGCTACCAAATGCATGGATGATGCTTTTCCTGTTAAAAGGAAGGCACTGTCTTCAGGGTGTGAATGCAATGGAAATGTATCTCTATATCTCTTTGAAAGCTTTGCTAAAGGGCTTCTTATGGATGCTAAAGTGATAAAGGAGAGCTAACATACAGGAATTACTGAAAATGTTACAAAAATATTCATAATTCCCTATTTGTATCCAGTGACGTGATCTTTTTTGATAATTTGTAACTTTTTCCATGTAGAAATGTCACAATGGGTTGTTTCCATGTAGAAATGTCACAATGGTTGTTTATGTTAACATATCATTCTTACAGATGAATGCATCTAGATACACCTTTTTGAATCATTATTTCAATAAGGTCACTTAAATGATGCTTAAATGAAAGAGCAAAGTTGATATTGCTTCTTTTTTGAGTGAAATATTGGAGTTACTGAACACTTTGCAACAGTAGATGGTTAAACAGTAAGCAAGTCATTCGGATGGTTGTGCGATTCTTTCCTACCCCTTTACTATTATGCAGCTTCGTTGTGAGTTTGAACATATTGGCAAATCTGAATGGCTCTATGGTTTAGTATCTTGAAACACTGAGCTCCAGTGTCTTCCATTTATGCTCATATAACTTATACAAGTAATGACAGCTGCCTTCATGAGATATTTTAGACTAGATAATTCTGTGCCTTATTTATATTGCTCCAAATTGCTTTATATGAAGTCACAAATCTCAAAGCTGACCACATAGGATATGCAGTCTCTTTACTTCCTTAGCTGTTGGGCATATGGTGTTATTGTAAAAGGGGTCAATTTGGTACCATATTGGGTTAATGTTTATTTCTAAGTACTGTTTATGTTCAAATATCTTAGTTCGAAGCTTTGTAAGTTGAAATGGCTTTGAAATTCGCAGTGGACCAAGGGCAGTTACAGTAGTAAATTCTTCATCTGAAAGGTTGGGCGGAGCAAGAGTGGTTTCAACAGCTGTTGTGCCGGATGATGCCAGCAAAATTAAAGAAGTTCTGCAGAGATGGAGTGATGTTGAGAGCATGGATCTTATCCTTACCCTCGGTTAGGATCTGAAAATGTTCAGCTCATTTATATTTGTGCAGTACATGAGTTCCTTTTATTTTATTTGTCATGAACATTTTTCCTTGTTCTAAAGCTAGTTCCCTATGCAAGGTGGAACTGGCTTCACCCCAAGGGATGTGACTCCTGAAGCAACCAAGCAATTGATTGAGAAGGAAACACCAGGCCTTCTGTATGTTATGATGCAAGAGAGTTTAAAGGTACTGTTAATATAGTAACATAGGCTGCAAAGGTACACCAACAAATATTTGTTCATTCATCTTTTTCTCAAGCGTTGCATCCACCTGTCGTGGCCATAGTTCTGAATTATATATATGATATTGTATGATTGTAAAGTTAAATTTATAGGTTTGGCACTGCTTAACGCCCAAAAATAATGATAGATTTGTTTGAACTGCAAGTCCTATGTTAAGAATCTTTTTTTTTGGTTAAATAGATTTGAGCATGCTAAATGTGCCCTTAGGCACGAGGTTTATATTTGGTTTTAACTTGTCATTTAAATTTATGTATCTAGTTGGCTTATTTTCCAAGTTGCGTACTTTAATTGTGAATGACCTTGCACATATTTGGTTCAAACATGCTGTTTAGGTTCATGTATTTTCAGGGTTGTGTTACGTTTAGTTTCCTAGTTCGCTTGTTTCCATCTTGTTTGCTTTAACTGTGAATGGCCTGCTGCACGTTGAAACCCCAAAGCTTTCTTTTGTTTCGTCAAAAAACAATTATGTAAGAACATCTAATCTTGGTGAGGATTCCAAGGACCTCTTGGTCTTGATGAGGGAGTTTCGGCCACCATGTTACTCCCTTATCTTCAAATCACAAGAAAGTTTGCTCTCCTTTTTCTTCCGCTCTGAGATGACTATTTCTTTTAATTCCGACTGCCACTGAGCAAGAGTTCTCTCTCTCTTTCTTTTTTTTTTTTTTTCAAAACAGGTGACACCTACTGCTATGTTGTCACGCTCTGCAGCAGGAATACGTGGTTCATCGTTGGTAAGTCCACCTGGAAAATTTTGAGTTGTGAAAATATATATATTTGTTTGTTTTGTGGGATAAATGCAGCAGACCTAATAAATATTTAACACAAAGACACATGAATCTCTAGAAATTTAACATATGAACCGACCTTGTATGGCTAGAACTTTGGAGTAAGACTAAAAAAGATGTGGCTTCCTGGTAAGAAGTGTTGGAGTAACATTAACATTTGGAAGCTCGTCGGACGTAGGAGCATTTTGGTGGCACAAACTTTTTCTATTATTTTGATTTGTATTTGCCAAAAGTTCTTACTTTCCTAATGGAATAATATGGATTAAGATTTGAACAAATTTCAATCTCTAGCTAAAAGTCAATTGGCCACCTCATCATTCTTCATTGGTTGTGGACATTTATCAGTCTAGTGATCTAATTATTTCAACTTAGATTTCCTTGGACATAATTGAAAAGTATACTTTTCTTCTGCATGACAATGTTTATCCCGGGACTTGATACAACCAATGTTTTTCCTGAAGTCTATACAAACGAGTGATCGGTGTATCATGTTGCTATGTTACTGTGGTTTCAGATTATCAATATGCCGGGGAATCCCAATGCAGTTGCTGAATGCATGGAAGCATTGTTGCCCGCCCTTAAGCATGGCCTGAAGCAGATAAGAGGAGACAAGAGGGAGAAGCATCCTCGTCACATTCCTCACGCACAAGCTTCACCAGGAGACACATGGGAGAGAAGCTACAAGTTGGCCACTAGCAATAGCTCGAGCCATGGTTGTTCTTGTTCCCATCATTGAGTATTTGGGGAGCAGCAAAAAGATATCGCAACTCGCGAAATGATGTTCATAGTGTAAGAGAAGTCCATGTGTTGTAATAAAGCTCGTGCTTAATGTCCTTCGGATTGAGCAGACGTTCGTTAAACGAGTAATTCGACCTTCTATGAATAATCTTTGGTTCTAATATTTGGATCTGCTTAAGCATTACCCTCCAGGCTCTTGTATTATTTTAAGTTTTTTTTTTAAAAGGAGGAATCCGCAATTCTTATCATTTGGATGACATCGGTAAATAATAAATAATAAAATTTTCATTAAGTTTTCTCATAATATTGTCATATTTACTGCTAAAATAATTTTCAATGTTGAAAATTTGATTTTTTAAATTAATTATTAATTAAAAAAATTATGGGATAGCCAAATATTGGTTTTTTATCCTAATATTGCAAGGGCCAATAACATCAAACACCATCATCATCCTAGTTTGAGTAAAATTGCATTCTCGGGAAGCGCTGCCCTTGCCCACCAACCTTATTGATTGCTTTTATAACACCACTTTTAAGTTGTATGGTCATGCCCGTATTCAATTTGGTAGTGGAAGGTCTTAATCTCCATCAAAGTTGTAAATTTATGACGCCATTTTGCTGACCTACAAAAGGTAATTTATTTAATACACACAACAAATGTCAATTATAAATCTTAAGATTATATAAACAAAAGGTTTAAGATTTAAATTATAAGATTAGCTAAATATTGAATAAAATTAAAAATTTTGAAATATAATTATCCTTTTTTATCAAAAAATTTTAAATTGAATTAAAAAATTAGACGTTTCGAAATTTTTTCAATTGCGAATTTCATTATCTATCATTACAAAAAATAATACTTTACAATTTTTAGATTGAATTACACATAATTTTAATATTCAAAAATTTGAAATATGATTATCTTTTTCTTTTGAAGAATTTAAAGTTTAATTGAAAAAATATTAAATAAAAATTAATTGATTTATTTTAATTTATTTTAATTTATTAATTTATAACAATTGACTATTGATCAATTTTTACTAATAAAATTTATTAAAATAAATTAAATTAAAAATTTAAAATTATAGTTAAAAATTTAGACGATTTAATATTTTTACAATTAATAAATTAATTTTCGTATCATTACTAAAAATTGGGATATTCATGTAGAGAGAGACAGACTGTTGCTTGAGTTAGAGGGATAAAGGGTAGTATAAATTACATAGATGTGCCTATTCCCTCGCCTCACACTCGCTACCTTCACATCTCTAAGTCTCTAACACTCTCCTTTGCGACCACTACCCCTTGTTTGCTTTTCTTCGCTTTAAGGTTTGGGATTGTAAATACATTCTCAATTGCTACTTTACTCTAGTTTCATGGATATTTCTCATTCATTTTATCTAAGGATTGAACCTTTTCCTCTGACTTGTCCATTTATTATGCGTGTAGTCCTCTTTTTGGATTGAATGGCCTGGTTTATGCGTGTGATTGAATTACATTTTCTTAAATTTATTTTCTTTTTTTGAGATTCTCGCTTCATTTCGTGATTTGGCTGCGTAGATTCGTCACTAGCTCGCTTGATGCAAGTTTTTGAATCTGGATTTATTTCATGAGGGTGTATTTCTCTTGCAGATCTGGGAAATGTGTATTTTTACCAAATGTTGAGCTTACTGATCTTGGATATTGAACAGGGTAGTGTAGAAGTGTTCGTATGTCAAAGTAGTGCAATCTGGTTTATTCGGAATTATGATTCTTCGAATTCAGATTATTTCCATTTTCTGATTGTTTATTTGTCAGCTGTTTACCTTTTCTATTATAGCTTGAGAATTCAATTTCTTTACTATATTTTTCATTTGTTGTTCAACGTTCGACTTGAATCACTTGAACTGGTGATCTATTATTGTAGGCGTTCCTTTTGGATGATGCTCCTGTTAGGCGTAGCAGGTGTATTTTTGAAAAGGAAAATTAAAATGAACAAAATGGACACAAAATATTTAACGTGATTCGCCCTTAACCTTGGGTTACGTCTACGGACAAAAACTCAGAATAATTCTTCCACTACTACAAATAATAGGTATACGGAGATAAAACCAAAATAGTGGCTCACAAGGTGTTTCCCAACCTAAAAATACTAACCTCACTATTTTGTCACTCACCAACCCTTTAGGAATATTTTTCCTAAGTTCAGAGCATTTGGTTTGCTCTGATTTTCCTTCTGTATTCGTCGTTGTTTGATGAAGCAGGGAGTGTCTTATATAGACACTCTACCGCGTGAGACAGCTGCCTTTGCAGATGTCTTCTTCCATTTATTCAACAAAAAATAGCATGCGGCTATTCAACAAAAACAGCATGCTGCTATTCAACAAAAACAGCATGCGGCACCGATTTCGGTGCCGCAATTGTGGACATGGAGTCCCTGCATGTGAGAGAGATCCATATCCAACAAATCTAGTGATAGTCAGAGCGCTATTCATCTTGGTAAGAATGCCTCTTTTCACTCACGATCAAAACACATTGATATAAGATATCACTGGATCAGAGATGTGATGGAGACGAAACAATTACAGTTAGAAAAGATCCATACTGATGAAAATGGA
>JANQAP020000240.1:392169-410449 GCA_026874005.2 Erythroxylum coriaceum
AAAATAATAAAACTTTTATTAAAATTTTATTATTTTAAAATAGAAAATATATAAAAATTATTTGTCACGGTTGTATGTGACTTTTTAATTGGAAATTATTTATGTTTTAAAATCATAGCGTTAAACCTTTTGTAACAATCATTTTAATATCAGGGGTATAATAGTCATTTATTATACATCACATTCCATTCTATCCATCTTCCAAATAATGTTTTACTACGTTACATTATGAACCCTTCCATCCATGCCGAATAACTTTTCACTATATTACATTCCATTCTATTATAAACCGTTCCCTTCCGTTTCATTCCGTTCCGTTCTATTCCATTAATTAACATCCAACCAAACAGACCCTAAGTGAAAATCATATTTCTCCAATTTAATATACACCTAAAGAATCCAATTATATCCAATTTGAATTGAAAATTTCTCTTATTTTAACCTAATTTTTAAGAATTCTAACCATCAACTTAGTGAAAGAGACATAAAAAATTTCCTTTTTTCCCAAATGAATTTCCATTAAAGCAAAAAAAAACTAGAAAAGGAAACCATATGGTTTTCCTAGCCTGTAGAGTCTATTATAGAAAATTCTTGTAATAGCTATATGTTAGGGATTTAATTAACACAAAAGGACTTTATTAGTCTTTGCTCATCTACTCAATAGAATATGCAAGTGGATGAATTTCTTAGTACACTTTAGTGATGGTAGAAATTTTTGATAAAGATGATAACTGTTAATAGACACCTCAATTTCCTTCTACATTGTAAAAAGATGGTAAAAGTTAGCCTTACCACAAGTTATATATCTTTGAACTTTAAGCAAATAGTGAAAAGTAAATAATTATATGTCAAGTTATAACATTGATATGTTATGACTTTTTTCAGTTGTGGATTATGATGTTTTCTTTCAATATAGTTGATGAATATTAGTTAATTAATATGTTCTTTTTTATTATGCACTATATTGTTTAATTCTAATATAGTCTATATGCATATGCTATTTTTTCATAATATGGACTGCTTTTTTGTCATTTATATGTATCGGATGGCAATAAAAGAAAAATTTAGTGTAAGGTTATTTCATGGTAGACATTTTACTCAGGAAGTTACATTGAAGTGTTTAGGTAAGGTATCAAAACATTTTGACAATGTAGATATATATTTTGTGAGTTTAAGAGAAGTATGTCAAATGAACGATATATTAGGCTTTACAAATATTGTTAATGCATAGTGTGAAGGGGCTAGATGAAGATTTGAGGAGGTTAGAGTCCAATCAGAGTGTATTAAATTTGGTGAAATTGTAAAAGTGCATGATATAATTGATGTGTATTTGGATCGTGTAGAAGAACCAACACCATTTATACCACTGTTAATATGGCATAATAATTAGCATAAAAATGAGTTTGTTATGGATTTTTGAGGTGATATTGGAGTTAATTTGGGATATATAATGGTATAGGAGTCGATTTGGAAGGTGATAGTGGTATAGGTGTTGATTTAGGATGCGACAGTACTAATGGAGTTGATTTGAGATGTGAGAGTGGTATTGATGTTGGTTTGCGATGTTATAGTGGTAGTTATTTTAATTTGGGAAGCATTATGATGTTGGTGTTGATTTTGATGATATGGATAATTTAGGAGATGGAGAATCAATTAGCAGTGATTTTGAAGTGAATGATGATAATGATTAGGATATGAGTGCTCCTAATAGAGGTGAATCTAATTTGAATTTCAACATCAATGTTGATGCAGGTCATGACACAATGTCTATTGACTCTTCTGATTTTGAAAGTTTCTTGGTTAATGATGAATATTCTAGTGCTAAAGAACCATATGCTCTTTAAAGTCACCTAATGGAATTAATAGACATGTTCCTAAAGTTATTGTAAGCGAATGGTTATTAGGATGATGTTTGATAATGTAAAACACTTTAAGGAAGCAGTTATAGATTATACAACAGCAACAAGGTTTAACTTGAGTTTCAAAAGGAATGAAGTGAAAAAAGGATAAGATATGGTTACATTAAGGCTGTCCATTTGAGCTATGTGCTTCATTTGATAGAAAAGATAAGTTCTTGAAACTGAAAACTTACAATCCAGAGCATACAAGCAATCTAATAAACAAACCAATGTTGGTTACGTCTAATTTTATCATAAAAAATTTCAAAGAAAAAATCCTAGATAAGTCGAACATTAAAATTAAGAAAATGGTTGAACATTGTAGGCAGAAACTGCATTAGTCTATTGATTTCAGTATGTGCAAGTATGCAAAGAAGAAGGTTCTTAAAGCAAAATTAGAAGAGCAATATAATGAATACAAAAATCTTTATGGTTATATTTCTGAGATAAAAGAAATGAATCCAAGTTCTACAATCGACCTTTAACTTGGAAGGGCTAACGATAAGTTGGTATTCAAAAGAATGTATTTATGTTTTGATGGTATGGAGGAGAGGTGGAAGAAGTTACAACCTATAATTGGTATAGATGTAAGTTTTTTTAAAACAAAGTACCAAGGATAACTTCTAAGTGCCATAGGAGTTGACGAAAACTGAGGCATGAATCGAATTGCATAGGCAATTTGAGGTAAAGAATACTAATAATTGGATATAATTTATAGAGCAATTAGTCATTGAATTAGACCTTGGAGATGATGAAAATAACAACGATTTATCATATACAAAAGGTAATTCATCCAAATAAAAGTAATTTACACATACTTATTATTTTTAAATTGTAAAAGCAATTTATACACATTTATTATTTTTAAATTGTAGAGACTCATGCAAGTCATAAATGATATATTGCCTTACAATACACATAAGATATATGCAAGGCACATACATCATAATTAGGTAGGGAAATGGAAGGGAAAGGATCTTAAGAAAACATTTTGTTTTTGTGCATAGGTAACATTCTCATAAGAATTTGATAACATCAAATTAAAATCAACTTACACCAGGATGTATACATGAATTGCTTAAATATCCCAAGGAAATATGAAGTAGTGCTTCCCAAAAGTATCAAATCCAAATGTCTAGTTATGAACAACAACAAGAGGAAGAAATTTAACTTTTAGATTTTGTTGGCCAGAGATCACTCTATCATCATTATGTTGGAAACTATTATAACCATGTTAACAAAGAGACATGCTAACCTTAAAGAATAAGCTAAGAGATGGAAATGGGACATAGCATTTAAGGTGATGAAAAATTGAACAAAAATAAATTAAATGCAATGAGATGTAGAGTTAATTGGAATGGGGACAATGAGTGTAAAATGACTAATGGAGATGACACACATGTTGTCCAAATAGGGACAACAAAGACTTATAATTGTAGGGCGTGAAAACTCTATGAGTATCCTTGTAACATGTGATTAGTTTCATTTTCCATACCAAGCAACAACTCGAGGAATATGTAGATAAGTGTTATCATAGAGAGAGGTTCATAGAAGTTTATGAGAATGTCTTGCAACTAATTAGAGGGTAAAAATTATGGTCACAAAACACTTATGAAAAGATACATTCATCTTTAGAAAGAGCTATGCTTGGTAAGCCTAAGAAGAATAAGCGAAAAAATAAAGATGAAATAAAGAAAGTGAAGAATCCTTATAGGCTATTACAAAATTGGCAATTCTAATTGTTTGGCAAATATGGAAAAAAATTGTCATAACAAGAGAAACTATAATTCTGGTCCACTTCATTCAGTCAAGTTGAAGCTAAAATTTGTAGTTTATAATTTATAGTTTATAATTTATGTATTTTTCAGTAACTACTTATCAATGATATGTCCACTACTATATAGTGGACTATATTTAATGAAGATCCAACAATAATAGCAATCTCATCTCGACCCCATTCACCAATTTTTAGTAGACAAACTTTTGAAGTAGTGAACTAAGGTTAGTTTGGCAATAACATTAGTTTACCATATATTTTTATTCCTATATTTTTTTATGTATTGCTTGCATAAATAAATTATTGTTTAACCATAAAATAATCATTTGTATCAACTCCACTATTGAGGAGAAAGAGAACATATGGATCAATTGATCTAAATACTTTCCAATTATATTCCAACAAAGAAGGTTGAGGTAGAATGGTACCCGAAGTGTCACAAGAGTTGTGGTAGAATGGTACCCGAAGTGTCACATCATGACAATTGCAAGAACGAATTTTTAAATAAAAGATATTAAACATTAAACCAACAAGTAACTGAAATCCAAGCCGGAAGTTAACAAATTGTGAATGATAATTAATTGTGCACTAGTTGGTTTTTAAAGAATTTTGGTTGAATCCATAATCTTTTGAGTGGATAATTGTCAAATATGAAAATAATTAATGTAGGAGAATGTACTTAGTTGGATCTATTTTATATATTTTGTGTAGATTATGGTTGGATCCAACTGATCCAATGGTGATTAGATATAATTGTTAAATAGAATGACAACTTTGTAGTAAAATGTACATGATACAGTTATGTAGCTATCGTGTGCATGTTTTTAATGGCTTACAGTGTCTCCCTTTCGTATGATTACTTGCATTAAATGAATCTCTTACTTTTTAGTGGCTTACATTATATGTTTATCAAAGTTAATGGTTTATTACATGTTTATGAATCTTACATTGTTCATATGTATAGGTTAAATAGAACTTTGCTTATTATCTTTTTATAAGTCCCGTCTTAGACTTTTTTTCTTCAAATGTTGGGGGGAGTGACCTTTTGACATATGATCTCCAAGTTGAATTTGAATTTGAATGTAATTACATATGAACGGAGTAATTATAATAACTCAATAATGATATCCAACAATCTCAATATAATAACTAAAGTTTCATGTACAATACAAGTACTTCCCACATTAGCTTCATTCACGTATAACATTCTCAATATATAAATTCTTGGAAAGCATATCACAATAGCCCTGATATCAGTAGTGAAGAAAACATAACCATAATACATATCAACATTGAAATAATAATGATATGTCATGAAAATCTTCTTAAGCTCCTTATTATCATTCATAGCAAGCTTCAATTTATACTCCATTTTATTTATTTTTCTCCTACTTTAATTTGTTCATTTAATTCCTCCTTATTTGCTCTTTTAGTAGCTCCCTTGTACACCTCATCTTCAATTGTTTCTTTGTAACTTAATGCTAGTTGTATCTTTAAGTTAGCATTATCATTAATTCATCAATATGTGAATAATATAAACAACCATATTTGTGAAGGGGTCATCATACCAATGAAAGAACTTATAACTCTCTGAATTTGTAATCATTACCAAATAAACATTTATTAACATATATATTCTATTAATGTTCCCACATAGAATATCTAAATAAATTTACTAACTAGATATTTTGGACACCCACAAAACCTACATCTAGGATTTTTTTTTCACTCCATGAAGTTCTTCAATAAGCATTTGAATCCACACAAATATTGAATGGTAGCTAAAGAATTGTTGTTAGTTGAAGGCCCAAAAATGATGCCTCTAATCCCAACTGCTTCATTTTTCTATTATAGGCCATGGCACAACCAAGCAACAACGTTATCAAATTCTTGCAAGAAACATAACCATCATTGCCTAATAAATAAATCATTAATGCACACGCATTCGGTAAATAACAACGAAGCATTTGTATTAAGAAACAAAAATAAGTTGGGATATGATAAGAAACTAGAACACTGAATTATATCTAAAAATTAGTTGTTAACATTACAATTGACTCTGTACAACAAGGTCACATACATGTTATATTTAATCAATCCATTTTGTTTATGTTACTAGCATGATGTGATTCACAAATACTTTTATCAAACTTAAAACAAGATCCAACAATATGGTAAAAAGAATTGTAACAACTACACAAATACATTAATAAGTTTCACTTGGACATCCCAGTCAAATCCAACTCCTTCCATCACACCACGCCAGAGAATGAGGTTAACATCCATCGACTCTAACTTCGTTAAGCAATACAAGTTTGAGATGATTATGATCCTCGAGCAATCATGTGTAAGCAACCATAGATCTAGAAATAAGATGTACAGTGATACTCTGAACATGGGAGCACACCCATTGCTTCTTAGGTATGTGTGCCAAATCATTGACATGTACTGTGTTTTGATGTTTTCTTTTTCCTGCAACGGTAAAGAGAACAATTCGGCGTCGGATTAGGATTTATTAAGTAATTAATTTGGGCAACGGGCGAAAAATTTGAACTAATTGGAAGACAGACAGGACGAAAAGGGAGGAAGTTTCTAGAAACGCGTGCCTATCTCTTCATTTCACCGACACGCCTGTTCTTGTCAAGATTCAACATTTCATTTGATTATTATCAATTTATTTCGATTAAGCAAGAAGAAAATGCATTTTAATTATCTGCATTAATTTATTAATAAATACATACATATATTTAAATTATATATAAATAAAAGAATTATGCAGATATCTTCCAAATATCGGCGCCCTGTCCTGTGGTTTATTTATTTTGGTAGGAATATGTGGTACTGATTCTAAATCTGAGCATGCAGTGTACATGTTCCAGTCAAAGTGTCATCAATCGTTGGCTTGTTGCCACCCACATTTACTTTTGTAACTGTACTAATGTAAAATTAGATCTGCCAGTTCTGATATTTTTATTATGTTTTATTAAATTTTATTGATATATTTATGTAAATTTTATATAAATATTTAAATAAAATTTAATAAATTAAGATTAAAATAAAGTAATTAAAACAAAAAATTTGACGTGACTATGCTGACCCTTTTTAGATCTTAGGCAAAGCTGTCTTTTATATATATTAAATTTGATTTTAATTAATTATCACATGATCCAACTATATATATATATATAAATAAATAATGTATTAAAATTAAAAGAAAAAATAATAATAATCTTTATCCATTTAGTTGAAAAATATCGTTTGAAATACGAAAAGGACACCACATGCCACTACCCACGAACCTCGTTTCTAACACGTTCTCTTTCAGTTTTGAATTGGACAATGTTGCTTTCACGTCGATTATTTGATTGCAGAGAGACTCAGTTTCTACTATAAATACGAAGACACCCTTCCATCCCAAACGCCAGTTACGCCACTATCCATCACACTGATTTAGTACAAGTAGGAGAGTGCAAACTGCAAAGCGCCAATCTTCTCTAAAGTCCATTGCTTTCTCTTTTCGTTCCACCACCACCCTTACCCAGGGTGTTCTAGTTTTGATTCTCGCTCTACTTCACCATGTAAGCTAAACTAAGCTACATTTATGTTTCTTGTTCTTTTCCGAATCTTTTCGTCATTTTTTGTTATTTTTACTTAACTTTTTCAGCTCTTTATGTGCTACATATCGGTGGTTTCCGTTTTGCATTTCGTCGAATGCGATAACGTGAAGTTTCTACGTATGCTAACTTGCGTGATGTTGGAAGTTGATGCTCATGGTTTTGGTCCTTTCTTACTTCCATTTTTTTCCATAAAGTTGCTTTCTTTCTTATCGTTTTGTCAGATTGTGAATCTCAGATGTGAGCTCCCACTATTTTGTGCTGTTAGAAGCGAAACATTTTGATGTTCATTCTGGCTATTTCATTTCATTTTAGTGACTGACAAATCTATAAATCTCCAGATTTTAAGTGGCTAGATCCATTAGAGTGAGGAAGATGGGAAGGTTCTCGATATCCATCTTGGGGTTTCTGTTGTTCTGCTACCTGTCAGCTGCTGTTGGAGGAGCAGAGTACCTCAAGTACAAAGACCCCAAACAGCCGTTGGGTTTGCGAATCAAAGACTTGATGAAACGAATGACTCTGGCCGAAAAGATTGGTCAAATGGTGCAAATCGAGCGCAGTGTTGCGACTGCAGATGTTATGAAGCAGTATTTCATTGGTACACACTTTGTTTATAGAATCCTGTTTAGTCTCACATGCCCATTTGAACTTTTTTCTCGGGAGTTTATTCAGGCCAGTCAATTCTCATTATAAGCAGTTTGTGTGGCATTTAATATCTGTAAATTTGTATGATAAAAGAGTGATGTATGACTGTGTAGGAAGTGTTTTAAGTGGTGGAGGAAGCGTACCAGCACCAAAGGCTTCGGCAGAGACTTGGATCAACATGGTTAATGAGATTCAAAAGGGGGCTCTTTCAACTCGTCTTGGAATTCCAATGATTTATGGAATTGATGCAGTTCATGGTCACAACAATGTCTATAATGCCACCATATTTCCTCACAACGTGGGGTTAGGAGTAACCAGGCATGTAGATATATACATTCTTTATGCAAGTTTTAGATATGAAACTAATTAATGCGCTTATGAAAGTCTTGCATTGAAATTCTTGATCAACAAGATTTGAACGAAATTTGGTAGTCAATTCATATTGATCTTTTGAACATCAATTAGTTGCGTTGTCGGAGCATCCCAATCCAAGAGATATCCTAGACTCAGTAATTTGTTAGCCCTCTGTTTCTTTTGAAATGGTGAAGCACTTTTTAGAATATTGCTACTTCTTTCCTAAGCTCTGCATTAAATTGCATCCAACCATCTACAAACAAGTTGTTGATGTGTATTATTACTACGGTAATGTATACTAACAAAATTGGTTTTTGTTGACAAGTTTCCAAATTTTGGTGCTAAGTATCGGCGTTATCGTTATTTGTTAATTCTTTCAGGGATCCTAAGCTTATCAAAAGGATTGGAGAGGCAACTGCTCTTGAAGTTAGAGCTACTGGAATTCCTTATGTATTTGCTCCATGTATTGCGGTAATTGGCATAACAAAAGAAACGAATTTATCATGTTCTGCTGAAGATCTAGATAAAGTTTTCTGATCTAATTTTTCTCTTATACACTTACAGGTCTGCCGGGATCCGAGATGGGGCCGGTGCTATGAAAGCTACAGTGAGGACCACAGTATTGTTCAAGAAATGACTGAGATTATACCTGGTTTACAAGGAATTCTTCCTACCAATTCTAAAAAGGGTGTTCCTTTTGTTGCTCCTGGCAAGTATGTGCTTTCCGAAACTCAATTTGATGCAACATATACGCATCTTGCTAAATGAATTCGATCATGATTCAAGCTACTGTAATCTCAGAAGCATTAAGATGCTTTCTTTCTTTCATTTTCTTTCTTTAAACTGGTAGTTGATGTTTCCTTTCATTTGTTTCATGTGCTTTTACATGTTTTACATTGTGTGATTAGGCTCTCTATTCTCATCCAAATGCAGTTGTTTAAAGGATCCAAAACGATCATTTATTATTCTTGGTGTCATCTGACTTGTTTTCTATGTCTGACTGTGGTACCCTTAACATGGTAGGTCGAGTATTGAATCATCATCTGATTGTTTCGGAAGTGCAAACATCTCGAAATCTATCACTTTTCCAACACTTGGGTGGGCTCAATCTTGAGCTGTGTGGAAAAATGCAATGTGTTATCAATTCTAAATTTCCTAACATCACTTCATTAATATTTGATTATTCCAATATCAGCTTCTAATGTGGTTGTTTCCATCATGACCTTGAAATACTTTTGAAATTAACCTTTTTTACTTGCCCATTGCAATGAAGAAAACCAATGTAACTCTTTGATTGATTGATTTCGTGGATCAGAACCAAGGTTGCTGCCTGTGCTAAACACTTTGTAGGAGATGGCGGCACGATCCGTGGTATTGATGAGAATAACACTGTAATCGGTTTTGATGAATTGGTCAAAATCCATATGCCAGCATACTTAAATTCCATCAGAAAAGGTGTTGCAACAATTATGGTGTCCTACTCAAGCTGGAATGGCAAGAAGATGCATGCTAACCATGATCTTGTCACTGGATTTCTCAAGAATAAACTGAAGTTCAGGGTAAACATATTTAAGAGTTTTCTCTTTCCACTTCTGGTCCTCCATAGCTGTTTACTTAATGTGCTTCGGTGGAGATTCTAGGCGTGATCTCTGATATGTGCAAATGTTTCAGGGAATCACCATATCAGATTGGCAAGGTATTGATAGGATTACCTCACCTCCTCATGCAAACTATTCATATTCTGTGGAAGCTGGAGTTGACGCTGGAATTGACATGGTCTGTAACTGAAAACTGTTTCATTTCAAGACATTTCCCAATTCCAGGATTTATTATTTGGTTAAAACAAAAATTATTGTTTGGAGGTCAGCATGATCACATGTAAAATTGATATTGAAGTTTTTTCAGTTTATAGTGATATATTTGTCCATACTGCAGGTCATGGTGCCCTATAACTTCACGGAATTCATTGATGACCTAACCTCTCAGGTGAAGAAAAATATAATCCCCATGAGCAGGATAAACGATGCAGTTCAAAGAATTCTGAGGGTTAAGTTTGTTATGGGCCTCTTTGAGAATCCGTTGGCTGATGTCAGCATGGTCAACCAACTTGGTAGTCAGGTTTGGTGATTATTCAATGTTTCCTCAGTTTAGGATGACGTGAATTTCATTTTATCCTATTCATGTTCTTACTTAATTACATGATATATCTTGTATAGGAACATAGAGAATTGGCTAGAGAAGCTGTAAGAAAATCACTTGTGCTGCTAAAGAATGGAAAACCAGCTGCTAAGCCTTTGCTTCCCCTTCCTAAGAAATCACCTAAGATTCTAGTTGCTGGGACTCATGCTGACAACTTGGGCTACCAATGTGGAGGGTGGACGATCACCTGGCAGGGTCTAGGTGGCAATGATCTCACAACTGGTATGTGCCCAAAATTAGACAGCCACCAGAGGCCTTTTTGAAAGAAATCTTAATTGCAACTGATACTTAACAAGGGATTGAAAGAGAATAATCTGTAACTTTTAGGATCAACAATCATAAAATGATGCACATAAAACTTTCTGGAGTTTTTGATGGTCGTGCATTATTTGCATAATTATATCATTGCAATATCTTAACGTAAC
This sequence comes from Erythroxylum coriaceum, assembly GCA_026874005.2. Classification (NCBI taxonomy): domain Eukaryota; kingdom Viridiplantae; phylum Streptophyta; class Magnoliopsida; order Malpighiales; family Erythroxylaceae; genus Erythroxylum; species Erythroxylum coriaceum. Next base: position 403,082 of record JANQAP020000240.1, read on the forward strand.
CTTTATCTGTTTATAGGTACCACAATCCTCAATGCCATAAAAAACACAGTTGATCCTGCCACCCAAATTGTCTACAGTGAGAATCCAGATGCAAACTTCATCAAGTCCAACAAATTTTCCTATGCCGTTGTGGTTGTTGGTGAGCCAACATATGCAGAAATGTACGGTGACAGCTCAAATCTTACAATTCTCGAACCAGGGCCTAGTACCATTAACAACGTGTGTGGCCTTGTCAAATGCGTAGTCGTCGTCATCTCTGGCCGCCCGGTTGTGATCAAGCCCTATCTTCAAAAAATAGATGCTCTTGTAGCTGCTTGGCTTCCAGGAACTGAAGGCCAAGGTGTTGCTGACCTTCTGTTTGGTGACTATGGATTCACTGGCAAGCTTGCTCGGACTTGGTTCAAGACCGTTGACCAGCTCCCAATGAATGTTGGTGATCCACATTATGACGCTCTATTTGAATTTGGCTTTGGTCTGTCAACTGAACCTCTCAAACACTGAGGTTCATCAATGACCGTTTGTACCATACCAACTTTAAGCTTTTCTGGGATTATCCTGTATGGTTAGCATGTGAGGTTATTTCACCTAACCATGAGTTCTAGAGATATTGTCAAGTGTCAGAAATGGAGTCCTGGGGTTTTCTCCAGTGAAGATTAAATGGAGCTATTGGCATGAAAAATTGGAGTGATAACGATTGAATGTCTTGCTAATTATGGTTTGTCGAAGGATGTTGGTTCTGTTTCTTCATAAAACACAAACTCTAGTCTGAAATATCAAACCCCTAATTAGCAAAAACAATATTAAAGTTACTACACAAATCCAACAAACCATAAAGTCATGTTTACTACACAAATCCAGGTTACTAAGAGGCCTCACAACTGTGAACCCCCTGAAACTTTTCAATGCCAATCCTGGAAGCTCAGCACCTAACATATCCATATGTCTTAGAAATAAATTCTGTGTATTTCTCGTTTTTTCCAGAAATTAAAAAGTAACAAGTTATAAAGTTCTGAAACTAAATTAACAATTAACAATTGTGATAATAAATAAAACCAGTAAAAAATAAATTAAAAAAAAAAGAAATTCACTGGAATCAACAATCCTAAACAAAGCTAACAGAAGTGCTAGTTTGCCTTAACAGGCTCTGTGGTGAGTCCAAAATCGAATGCGAAGAGTGGATCATAATGAGTATCACCAACATTCATGGGGAGCTGATCAACAGTCTTGAACCATGTCCTGGGAAGCTTGCCTGTAAATCCATAGTCACCAAATAGCACATCAGCAACTCCACCTCCTTCACTTCCTGGTAACCATGCAGCAACTAAGGCATCTATTTTTGAAAGATATGGCTGAATCACAAGTGGACGCCCGGCGACTATTAGGACGACGCACTTAAGATTGCCACACACATTCTGAATTGCACTGACTCCTTCATCAGAAATCGTCAGGTTTTTGCTGTCTCCTGCTGTCTCTGCATACGTATGAGCCTCTCCTACGGCAACTATGGCATAGTCAAACTTTTGGGACTTGACAAAATCACTATCTGGGGTCTCACTGTAGATGATTTGTGTGCTTGGATCCAGAGCCGTTGCGACTGCACTTAAGATGGTGGTTCCTGCATACCCCATTACAAATGTGTTAACTCACCATTTTTGTTTGAAGAGTGGTTTCTTGACAAAAAATATGAGGAAGAGAGAGAATGAATGTACCGGCAGTGTTGTTGTTGCCCCTTAGCCCCTGCCACTCTATGGTCCAACCACCACATTGAAACCCCAAGTTATTTGCATGAGTACCAGCTACCAGAATCCTGGAAGCATTTTTGGGAAGAGGTAACACTGGAGGGTCTGCGTTCTCACCATTCTTCAACAGTACAAGTGATTTCCTTACGGCTTCCCTTGCCAAATCTCTATTAGCCTGTCCATCGTTCGTTTATAGATTCGTCAAAATTGTACTATTGCATTATCTTTTTAGAGAAACAGTAATTAGAGAAAATTACGTAACCTGACTTCCAAGCTCCGTGACGAAGGTCTCATCAGACAATGGGTTTTCAAAGAGATTCATAGCGAATTTCACTCTCAAAATCCTTCTAACTGCATCATCAATGCGGCTCATGGGGATGAAGTTTTTATTCACTAGATCGGTTAAGGTGTTGACGAATCTAGCATAGTCATAGGGAACCATAACCTGCATACGGAACCAATATTGTTAGTATCGAGAAAGGAACATTGTAACTAATATGAGAATGTCGGGACTGACCATGTCAATGCCAGCCGAAATTCCTTCCAGAACTGATTCTGTGTAGTTTGAATCGGGTGTTGAAGTCAATTTGTCAATTCCTTGCCAATCTGTTATGACAAAACCCTGCAAGTTTGTGCAATTTAGACTATGCTCTAGCAGTAGAAATATGCAGTACAAAAAATATTCAGTATACCCTGAAATCAAGTGTTCCCTTGAGAAAATCGGTGAGGAGAAAACGATTAGCATGCATTTTCTTCCCGTTCCAGCTTGAGAAGGAAGCCATGATTGTGGAAACACCTTTGATAATGGCTTGATTGTAAGCAGGCATGTGAATGCTTAAAAGTCCATGAAAATCAATCACTGTGTTGTTCTCGTTGATGCCTCTGGTAGTGCCACCATCACCCACATAATGCTTTGCACATGCAGCGATCTTATCCCTACCACACAAAGCTCAAGTATATGTCAGCAACCTAACCTAAAGCAAGGATCTTATGTTGGATCTGATTTTGTTTATCAACTTACTTTCCACCTACGTACGGAGCACCCTTTCTGCCATTTGAGGGTATCTCGCCTTGCAATCCCACTATAATGTCTGTCATTTGTTCAACGATGTTGTGATCTTCACTGTAGCTCTCGTAACATCTTCCCCATCTGGGATCTCGGCAAACCTGCATTCCCGTCAAGAATTAATGTTAAATCTATCTCCTAGTGCACACAGAGTTGCCAATAGACAATTGTATCGTTCATGAGAATTCACTGTATGCGTATGATCATTCAAGTTACCGCTATGCATGGAGCAAAAGCATAATTGAGGCCAGTGGCTCTAACTTCACGAGCAGTTGCAGCTCCGATCCTCTTGACAAGCTCAGGGTCCCTGAGAATTTGACAATGTTAGTGGTTCTGACTGTTGTGGAGGTGGTCAGGAAGAAAAGGGGCGTGTTTTACCTTGTAGCGCCAAGACCTACGTTATGTGGGAAAATGGTGGCCTTGTAGACATTGTTGTTTCCATGAACTGCATCAATGCCATACATAACAGGAATACCAAGACGGCTAGATAAAGAGGCTTTTTGAAAGCCGTTGTACATATTGATCCAGTCCGTTGGAGTGGCCTTCAAGGAAGGAACATGTCCTCCACCACTGAGTATGCTTCCAAAGGAGTAGTTTCTAATGACTTCAGGAGTCGCAACACTCATATCAATTTGTGTCATTTGGCCAACCTTTTCCTCTAACGTCATTCGTTTCATGAGGTCCTCTATCCTCTTATTCATGGGCTCCTTTGGATCTTTATACGTCGGACGTGCTTCTTCTGGTGTGGCCATGGCAACAAAACTCCACAAGACCAGATACCCCACAAGTGGAGCCAGTAACTTGGTCATCTTACCTCTCCAAACTGTGTCTCTGATGATAGTACAGAATAGCAAAGATCAAAATCATTGTGCAACTAAAGGAATAAACAGAAATAACAACAAAAGGAATGTCACGTAGGAGATCCTTCGTGCACTATGCATTGACGATTATTATGTACGTAAACCTGTTGAAGTAGGAGCATACCTATCAGGTTATGTCTATAGCTATCACACACCGATAAGGAATGATCGAGCTTGAAGAGAATAGATGAAGTAGCTGAGGTAGATGTTACTCTACATATATGTATATATATACACAGCCACAGGGGAGAGATTATCGACAGAGAATCACCTAAATCTCGGGAAGATATGTAAACTAAGTAGAGTTGTAGTGAGAATCAGTCATGTAACTGTAGCTTAGTGGGAGTTGAACTATTATAAATATCCTGTAGAGTTAGTTGTACGTGTTAGATCATCTAAGTTTGTGGATAAGTTCGATAATTATAAGAATTGAAAGCCTTATCACATTGATTTAAAAATTTAATCATATTTCAGTTAGGTTATTTATAATTTTACACGAGTTTGAAGTGAAAATCAACACTCAGTTTACAATATTTCACGTTCTATAATTAAGGTTGAACTAAACCATGGCTTGTCATATGGTGGCTTCCTTTATCTCGACTTCGCTCCCACGACCGAGTTCCGGGCCCATTGGAACCCATCCCACACAGCCACGTGCCTAGATTGTCGCTCTGAAATGAAGATTTTTATCATGGCTTCAGGAGTACGTACATTATCGATCACGTCCTTATGCTACTGTGATCATATCTCTCGTGGTTTTGCAAGTGGAACGAGTGGGTCCAAATTCAAGCTGTAGAGTCCAATCCTCATCCTTATTTGACACAATTAGTCACTAATTATCTAAATAATGGTTCAAGGTTCAAAGTTCAAACCTTCGTTTTTGTGTAAATAACTTTAGAGTTATGAAAATGTAAAAAAAAAAGATGTTTTCCTAATTCCCTATTTATAAGGAAAAGCATAAGGTTTTTAATTTTAGTAAACACCTCAATTATAATTAAAGTCAAACTCTAATTATAATCAATTTAATTTTAATAAAATCAAATATCTCATATTTGATCTTTAAAGTTTCTAAAATTTTTAATTAAATCAATTTCTATTAAAATTAAATACATCAATTATAATTAAAGTTGAACTCTAATTATAATTAATTTATTTTAATAAAATTAAATATCTCATATTTGATTCCTAAATTTTTACAAGCTTTATAATTAAGTCCAATTTAATCGAAATTAAAATTTCTCTTTTAAACTACGCTACATGTATAATCCACCAGGGTTCTAATAAATTGACAATGATTATAAATTATAGTTCTAATTCAAAATTATAATTAGAATCAGATAAAACAAAACTCCTTTTAATTTATTTTTAATTCTCCAATTAAATAATTTATAATCATAAATCAAGATTGACGTCTAGAAAGCATATCATAACCACCCAAATATCAGGATTGTTGAAGTGGTTTGACTTAACTTGTCCATGCATAGTTATGATGTATAATTTAATCATTTCGTTATCCAATATTCCAATTGAACAAAATATGGATATAGTGCCTACTCTTTTGTATCTAATCATGTTCGTTCTTGCTAATTAGTAATTGATCTATAATTGATATTTGAAAACTGCTTTTTAAATATCAATTCACTCTAACTAGATAATTTCACAAATCACTACTAATCAAGACCAATAGAACATTCTCTCTGATTGCTTTAGAGTGATGAATGCTTTGTTGACTTACTCAACTATCTCGACATGGTCCATACTGCATACCGACTGAATTATCCTAGGACAATTCATAAGTAACATCAAAACACATTAATTCCTACACAAGATACTTTGGTAATCTCAAATATAATGATCAATTATATAACAATCATTATGAGAAAATACACAGACACATAAAGTAATATTCCATTTGGGATCCTCATAGTCAAGTTAGTATAGTGACTTATTTTCTAATAAGCACCCATACATTAGTTTAAATATCTCCACACGTAAATTTATGAGATCAATTACTTTCTTCGTAAGAAAAAAACATAAGGTATACTAGGTTTACTATTTCATCAATATCTTGTCTTGATAAAACTGCAACTAAGAATATTTAAAATAATACGTAAACGTAAATTACTTTTAGTATTAAAACATCAAATTTAATTAACTTAATACATAAAGATAAAGAATGTCTTTCATTAATTAAATAATAATGTCATACATCAAATTACAACCAATCGATTGGCTGCAAGGGAATAAACTAACAAAATATACACTCTTCTTCCTCATTCGAATAATTAGTTGTTTACTCATATTGCAATTTGGCTACAATTTAATCGTTATATTTAATTTTAGTTGTAATCAGGTTTACACAAGTAATGAAAAGTTTGTAAGGATAACCTATGAAAATTCCTATCTTAATTGTAAAAGGAAGTCCTATTTTTTATGACAAAGATAAAGAAAATATTATCTTTAATCGAGAAAATAAAAACAGATTAATCTACAAAGCATGCATTTATAATTTTCTATGTGTAGATATTCTTTACAAGTTTTCTTTCATTTACCCAATTTTACTTCAGTAATTATGTCAAGTTATGACAAGGCTGGTTAAGCAATCACAAGATTAAAAGAAACTTAATAAGAAAAGAAGGGAAACAAGTCATTAATCATTCTTACATGGCAATCTTATATATATATTTAGGTCTTATATGCAAATTGATAATTATGCTATGTATTTGGCATTATTTCTTTTAACTTGTTTTCAGATTTTGGACTTGAAAGCATAATTATTTGATGTTTATTATGTAGTTTTAAAATAATTATTGTGAATTAACTATATAGTAATTATTGTGAATTAACAATCTAGTAAAAATCATACTAATACACGAAGTCTAGAGAAGTTCAGTATTACACAATCTTACCTTAACTATTAAAAATGCTGCTTTCGATTGTTTTTCTCTTGGTACAACTATATATAGTTTTTCTTTCATTACAATTCTACATATGTATATATATGCATCAGTTTCAGGTAAGTTCATTGAAGTCTCTTCTTTATCATTACATAAGCATACATCCGTAGGTGATGCTTCTTCCATATTTGTATGTCATTATTTGCGTTGATGTCCTAAGAGTAGGTTGACTGACGATTATATTTAAACATGGCTGGTCATTTATAAAGGCGATCCTTCGTCTGCATGTTCTTGTTGTCGAGTGTTTCTTGTTCTAGTTCAACAATAGGCTCGTGTTATGCAATGATTAGGGTAGGTTCTCCGTTTATGTAACTCTGTATAGAACTATTAATTGAGCTTTAGCTCAAAGAGGTAGATTTTACTTAACTGCAACTTCTTTTATTTTCTTGTGGGAATATGTAATAGATTCAACTCTGTTCATAAATGACTGTTGTCTTCATTTTTATATGTTAAGAACTAATAATTCTGCAATTTAAATCTATCTTCAAAGATTTGGAACTAACTTTGCTCTTATTCTCTACTATTCTGCAGCATCAAAGACTGTTTAGAGAGCTAAAATGGAAAAGGTTTTTGTCCCATTTGTGGGATTTCTACCACTTTGGAGATTGGTTGTCATAACCACACAAGCAGATGCAAAGTAATCCAAGACAGCCCATGAATGTTATGATTAACGACCTCCTAAAACGAATGACACTAAAGGAAAAGATTGGTGAAATTGTTGGTGTCCATACATTTTCATGACCGGC
>JANQAP020000240.1:506580-528756 GCA_026874005.2 Erythroxylum coriaceum
ATTATTATCAGTGATCAAAATATAACTACATTTACATTGACAACCAAACAAGTTTTTGTTTTTATTTGAAAGAAAAATAGAAACAAAAAATTGAAAACAAAAATTTAAAACTACAACAGAAAAACAGAAGTAGAACCAAACGGCCCCTACGTTAATATATCGAAGTGCATCGCAATTACACAAAATCCTGATCACAATTGGAGAAAAATTCCAGGACTTTGGTGCCCTACTGTTAAATCAAAGCCCAGAATCAGAAAGGTGCCCACACACAACACGTGCGCACGACCCAAAATTTCAAAAGGCAAACGGTCAGCAAATTTGAATCTACGGAATCCTAGTCATCCATCTACAACACCTCCATCTCCCTCCGAAATAGATCACTTTTCTCCATTTCAAAATTTTTTCTCTCTCTAGCGTTTTCTCTCCTCCCAAACAGCCCCATCATCTCCCTCCAAAACCCACTTCTTATACGGCAGTCCTAGGATTTTTCCTTTCACTTCGATAGCAAGCGCAAACATATTGCTTTTTTCTAGAAGAAACAAACATCGAATAGAAAGCTCTACGAAATGCCGTTCATTTCAGAGGCGGCGAGCGCAATCAAGAGCCGCTTCGGCTTCCACGACCGGCCGTCGTCGGAGACTGGCACGGCGACACAGAAATCTCCCGATCTGTTGAAATCGGTCAACCGAGAGGCTCAGTCCCTGGTTATGACGTCTGCAGTTAGGAGCATCGGTGAGTGGGACGACGGTGAAGTTAGTGTCACTAGATCGGTACCACCACTGCCGCCTCCATCACATGCACAGAGTTTTGAGTTATGTGAAGACCCGTCGTTCTGGAATGATCATAATGTGCAGGTAGTAACGTGCTTGTAGATTGTTAAGCTGAATTGATCTTAATTAATTAAATATACTGCTTTATGTTGTTTCTTTTAAGAAAATGATAATATTACAATTGAGAGTGGCATGTTCTAATTTTTAAATGTATCTCTCTGGATGTTTGTCGGTTATTCATTCTGTTAAATGATTGTAGGTTATTATTAGAGTTCGTCCCCTAAGCAGCACAGAAATCTCTCAACAAGGCTATGGCAAATGCGTAAGGCAGGAAAGTTGCCAGACAATTACTTGGACTGGGCATCCTGAATCGCGTTTTACCTTTGATCTTGTTGCTGATGAGAGTGTCAGTCAGGTAGTCTTTTTCATCTTGTTTTTCTTTCCTTTAGATGTTGACATGCCTACATGCGCAAAACTGAAGTCAGTGTGCTATTTATAATGGCTCAATTGTCTTAGCAATGTACTTGATCTGCCATATGACAGGAGAAACTGTTCAAAGTGGCTGGAGTTCCTATGGTTGAAAATTGCGTGGGAGGATACAATAGCTGCATGTTTGCGTATGGCCAAGTGAGCAATTTGTCCCATGTGTTTGTTATAGTTTACCTCATTCGATCAGATATTGGAAAGAAAAGGTTAACTTGTAGTATTTAGTTGCTGTTACTAATCAAATCAAGAAAGATTGAACTTGCTACCTGATCATGAATTTATTTATTAATGTCCTTAGGTCAGTCTTGGTTTTTCATTACCCTACAATCTCTAAATGCAGACTGGAAGTGGAAAGACTCACACGATGCTTGGAGACATTGAGAGTGGCACTCGAAGACATAGTGTAAATTGTGGGATGACCCCTAGAGTATTTGAATATTTGTTTTCAAGAATCCAGAAGGTTTGTGGGTCTCTGTCAGAAAAATATTTAATACATAACTTCTCTTGGTTACATATTTTATAGTTCATCACCTTCACAAGCATGTATGCACCGGGTTGTATACGTTGTATGTTTCAGTAAAAGGCTTGCAGGATATTTATCACGTACAGCAATACACTGCTGTTTATGATCTGTTAGACTGTCAACTTAAATTACATCTTTGAAATCCTTGGTTATTCTTATGAATCTGAGTTAAAAACTTTGGAGCTTCACGTTTTCTTTCTTGATGTTTTTGATAGATGAAGCTCTATAGCTGGGCAGAAAGAAAATAACTGAGAAACAAAAACTTCATTTGCTTAATGGTTACATAGGGTACACCTTAGAAATCCCAAAAGTTTATGTTTTCGTTCTGAAAATTTACACAATTTTTAATTGCCCCTTCCTTGTACCCATTGAAGTTATCTAGAAGTGCAAGTGATGGTCAAAGGCTAAACTAGGTTTCATGTTTGCTTTCTTTGCTTCATTCATTTTCTTTTATGTCAATATTTCTTCATCTACCTTAGATTGTTAATTTTTTGAATTTTTGGCAGGAAAAAGAGGCTCGTAAAGATGAAAACCTAAAATTTACTTGTAAATGCTCATTCTTGGAGATCTACAACGAACATATTCTTGATCTTCTGGATCCATCATCAAATAATTTACAGGTTTAAATCACTTGGTTAATTTCAGACCCTTGTTATTGTTGCTTGGTTAGGATTGGCTCTTTTGGTTTTTCATCAATTTTATATACTGCTAGAATCAATTTGAAAACTGTGATGCTATATTTGATACAGAGCTTGAAAAAGACCACATGTTTCTCTTGTACTTGCAGTCATACAACATATCTTAGAAGAAAAATATGTTTATTTGTGAATTGCTCTAGCATAAATATTTTCTTTCCTATTGGGCTTTACTTGATCTACTTATTTCAGATTAGAGAGGATGTAAAGAAAGGCATTTATGTGGAGAACTTAAAGGAGGTGGAAGTGTCAAGTGCCCGTGATGTAATTCAACAACTTCTTCAGGTGCATAATTAACTCTTACCAATTTATGGTCCCAGTTTAAATGGAGAGTTCTACTTACAAACTATGATCAGTATCATATACTATTCCCACATGTATTAAGTTAGAAATTTCTTTTCTACCCTGATTCTAGTAATTTACTGAAAAATTCAAGTTAACTGTTAAAGCCTCCACCGCATTTACAGGGTGCAGCAAACAGGAAGGTAGCAGCTACAAATATGAATCACGCTAGTAGTCGTTCTCACAGTGTATTTACATGCATCATTGAAAGTAAGGTTAGTTCTTTTATCCGATACTTGAATCTATAAATATAACAGAAGTCTGTTCTTCACCCGTCATATGCAAGAGAGGTAAGACAACCATGTTTTTCATGGATGTTATTTATTTGCAGCCTTCTTGAATTGAGGTGTTGAGCTTCCTTACACTTGAATTTTCAAAGAACGAAGACTTAGTTGCTCTATTCCTTTAAGGTTAAAATGAATTATTTGCATTTTCCGCCTTTCAAAAGTTTCACAAGAAGTAAGAAACTTGGGACTATCCATCCACAATTTCAAGAACTGGTTTTGTACGGCTATCAAATTTCATTGGAAAAATAATTAGGAGGAATTGACAGAATTATATCTTTACAAGATGCTCAATTTTGATCAAAACGAACATGTTTCCATGGTTAGAAGCATTCCTTGACAGGAAATTTTCCTAATTAGGTCTCCTTGTAAAATTTTTGCAGATCATCTCCTCTAAGCATTCATAAAGTTGTTGTCATTGATCAAAGTGGAAAACTTGATTTTATCAGACTTTATTGGACTCCCTAGAATTTGTTCTCTGAAGAATAATGTATTCTGCATGCATTGAACTTTTTCTTGACTGTTATTATGCTTGTTTATTGTCAGTGGGAGTCCCAAGGCATAACTCACCATAGATTTGCTCGGCTAAATCTTGTTGATTTAGCAGGATCTGAGAGGTACTATTCTGTGGATGTAGAAACGGTCTCTGCGCGTGCTTAGAAGTGCATGCCTTTCATCAACTTAGTGACTTTATTGTCTATCTATTATAACAGACAGAAGAGTTCTGGTGCTGAAGGTGAACGTCTTAAGGAAGCTACCAATATTAACAAGTCTCTTTCAACATTGGGGTATGGTGTTCATAACTTTCAGTACTTTGTTTAATCAACTTTAAGAATTTCAAGTTTTCAACACTTCCGTATTCTCGTATTGCCACTTATTTGCCAGGTTAATCCACTGAGCTTTTGATGTTTACAGGCTAGTGATTATGAACCTCGTGAGCATGTCGAATGGAAAGACGCTCCATGTTCCTTACCGTGATTCCAAGCTCACTTTTTTGCTTCAGGTATCTGCCCATAATATCTGAGTAGCTATAATCTAGATTTTACTGATTCTGAAACAATATGGCTTCAGTTAGTGATCTTGTTTAGCAAACATTCTCTTCTTCATCTTCCCACGTTCTTTGAATCACTTAAAAGTATCATTGGATAATATACCTTAATGAAACTGAGCTTTATCAAAGTACCTATATAAAGGATGTTACGTAAGTAGAAATTCAAGTCCTTGAGAATAGGGAGTTGAAAGTGTGAGTATGAATGTTAGGGTTGAGATTAGATAGCTTCTGCGGGGCTACATGCAGCTTCAGTAGACTGAAAATATTCACTTGACTTCCCCACATCTTCATTGGCTTTGAAAAAGAAAAGTGTACTTGATTGTTAATTGGTATAATCTATGCTTCAGGATTCTCTTGGAGGGAATTCAAAAACCATCATAATTGCAAATGTTAGTCCATCGTTATGGTAAGTTGCCATTTTCGTTTGTCATTGTCGCTTTTTATGCTCCTGAATTTCTTAGCTTCCCCAATGCCTTCTTTATTTACTTGTGAAAGTGAATTTGATTCATTGGAATAATCTCTCCCATTTTATTCTTCTGTCTATGGTATATGAAAAATTACGTCATAGATAAGAAGAGTCGAATCTCACTTGAATTACAAAGTATTGCTGCCAACATTGCCAAGCAGACAACAGAACATAAATTTCCATATTTTACTAACCTTTTTGTTGTTCATTTTTGTGGCAGTTATATCTCGAATTTTTGTAGCTTACAATAATATGCTTCACATCTTTATATATATATGATATAAGCTTGATGTTCTAAATTTTTTCTTGTGATTTTCAATAGGATGCAATGTTTATGTTATAATGCCAACTTTAGCTGTATTGATCTTCTTTTTATTCTTTCCACATTTTGATTTTTGTTGGTTTTCTTGCAGCTGTTCTCTGGAGACATTAAGCACTTTGAAGTTCGCACAACGTGCGAAATTCATTAAAAACAATGTATGAAGCTACAGTTAGTACATTATATTGTTTGTTTGGAAGTCATGTCTGCAATGTAAAGGAATGGATTTAGGAAGTATAAATTATTTGACTCATTCACATCTCCTCTCTTTTAATTCCCTTGTAATTGCAATACGCAGTAAATTGGGGCTTTGACCACATCTATACTATTTTAGTCCTTGTTGTCTTTCTACTGAACTTTCTGCTTGTCTCAGGCAATTGTTAATGAAGACACATCGGGGGATGTCATTGCCATGCGAATGCAAATCCAACAGCTTAAGGTACTGTACTTGATTTGAGATATTCTCATCTATGCTTATTTACCATGAAGTGGTGACACCAAAATGTCTCCAGAGTAAGATAGACCAAGCTACTTATGAATGTAACCACAATTAACATCACTACGGTCAGGCTATAGGTGGAAATTTTCATTTTCTTTCTGAAATAATGAGTTATTTTCCTCATAAATAGTATTAATGTGATAGCAATGGTAAATCATAATACTAATGGAGCTGAATTTTCAGAAAGAAGTATCCCGTCTTCGTGGTTTAGTCAATGGATCAGCTGAAGATTTGGAAAATGACAATTCAGTGATAAGCTTTCCAGGATCTCCAGGAATATTTAAGTGGGAAACAGAATCGTTTAGTCCACTTCTGTCAGAAAAAACGTCATCTCAGGTAGGTGTTGGTTTTTCTTTAGCTCGGCGTATTCGGATTTGAAACGTCGTAAAGAACAATTATTTTCTTTGTCCCTTTTCAGAAGAAAGACTACGAAGCTGTCCTTGTTGCGGCATTCAGGAGGGAAAAAGATAAAGATTCTGCATTGAAGGCATCAACAGAAGAAGTTCAAGCAGCTCTAAGACTGGTATGCATGCAACATCTGTCTCCCATTTGGGGTTGATGCTGTACGTTTGAGATGTAGAGAAGGACTGGACATGTTTCCCTTTGTATTCTGTAAAAACGGAAATTGTAAGAAGATATGTAGGCCAAGCACCTAGGAAGTGGAATATAGCCCAAGAATTGGGTAGGATAGAAACATTTATATTGAATGGAAATAGTTAAGTATAGATCTTTTTCATTTTGAATCAGAAGTTGAGAAGACAAAGTTGGATACTTCATTAACCCAGGATAAGCAGTTTTCAAACCAGTCTTGTATCTCTAGCTCCTTGGTCCTCTTTCCTTCAATCTAAATGCAGATTTTATAATTTATGTGTATATCAATAAACTTCTTGAAACAAATATACACATGCAGTGCAGACTAAATGCGTACATTTTTCTATGAATTTCAGAATTTGATAGTATTCTTGTGATTTCATGTTGATCATTTTTCCCAATTTCTCTCTTCTAAATTTTGAATTACTAGGCAAAACAAAGAGAGGATGAGATACAAGGCCTTAAAATGAGACTAAGGTTCCGAGAAGCTGGAATTAAGAGGCTTGAGGCCGTTGCATCAGGGAAAATTGCTGCTGAGACACACTTACTGAGAGAAAAGGAGGAACATCTGAAGGAGATTGAAGTTCTACGTGCTCAGGTTGATAGGAATCAAGAAGTTACAAGATTTGCCATGGAGAATTTGCGCCTAAAGGAAGAAATCAGAAGGCATGTCGTTCTTAACGTCTCACTCTTACACATTAGTGCCCTTGTTTGTCTTACTCTGCAAGAGTCGGTTGCATAATACTGATGAACTAGCTTTGGTGCATACTGATCATTCTTGGAGTGAAGATTAAAAGCCAAAATTTTGTAAAACTAGCATTTATTTTGTTAATAGTTTTGCTATGGGTAGATTGTTATTAGTGTATTTCTTTCACAGACAAGTAGAATTCATCTGCAACATTGTCTTCTAAAGTGAGAATTCTTACAGATTAAAGTCATTTTATGAGGAAGGTGAACGGGAGATGATGAGCGAGCAGATCACAGTGTTGCAGAATAAGGTATAAAAATAACATTCAAAGTATTACACAAGGAACTTACCTAAAATTATATGCATCTTATGAACTTAATTCTATATCATGGATTGCATGAGCAGTTACTGGAAGCACTTGATTGGAAACTTATGCATGAATCAGAATCCTTGGCAGCTCAGGTTCTTCTCACAGCTTTAATTTGGTGGTGAAATGCACATTGTTTGTTTTCCTTTTCTCTTTCAAATGTTGAATTCTGGCTTTGATTATATTGCAGAAAACAAATATAGTAGTCGTAACAGAAGCTCAAGATGATCAACCAATCTCTAGCCAGGTATAGTTCTTAAAGGTTTTGATGTCTGATGTCAAAAAGCTATTCTGTTTGATGAGGCTCGTACATGGTCAAATTATTATTCTATTAGAAGAATACATTTATCTCCTTTTCCCTTGTCATTATGATGAAAATAATTCTCTATTGCTGTAAATTGTCATGTTTAGAGCTATTAGTCTACTATACATATTTTTGCATGAAGAGCGTGTTGATAGGGGTTAATCTGTTTAATACAGGAGCCGAGATTGCCTTGGCACTCTGCAGTAAACGAGGAGAATGAATTCCTTCGAGTACAGGTAGAAATAGTTTTCTATCGATGATCTTTTTCATTCTGTATTTGATAAAAATTACTGAAATAGGAACCATTTGTAGGCTATTCAAAACCAGGCTGAAATTGACACACTCCGCAAGCAGTTGGATGTATGTGAGGCAGAGAAAGAAGAATTGGAAAGGTAACAACTTTCACTGGTTATTTCGAGTTTATGTGTAAAAGATTTAACATGTTTGTAGTCATCTACCTGAGAAATATTTTTCAAGCAGCTAAACTTATCATTTTATAAATGTCACTAAAGACTTGATTAATGATAACTGAAAACACTATTTGTTAGTTCAATTTAATATCCTAAACTAAGGAGTTCTTTCCTAGGCATTAATGGATCCTACTTTATTTTTGTTTCCATAAGTATTATCTTATCCTTTTTTACCTACGAGAGTTTGAGTTTTAGTAAGTGGGGAGATAATCCTATCTCTGTATCATCCTAGAAAAGGCAATCCTGTCTTTATGTCACCCAAGAAGGCTAAGTTGTTGGTTTATGCACCATTTAGATTTTATGCAATAAGAAGTTGACATCTATTATATCCTGATTGTGATATAAATGTGAATAAGAATATATATTAATTTTTTTATTCACCTATGTTGAATGTGATAAAAGACCAGTATACTTTGTATCTTCTATTTTCTTAACAACAATTGGTGTTCGCATGAACACATGATTTTGTAGGTACGTCAATGATCTCGTCACAAAGTTAGAGGAAGAGAGATCTCTCCTTAGAGCCACAAGGGAGGGAAGGCAACAAGTTGAGCTTCCCCCTTTGTCAAACGAATGCTCAATCATTAATTCTGATAACCAAATGGAGCTCAAAACAATGGTTGATGCCATTGCTGCCGCCAGTCAGAGAGAAGCAGAAGCTCATGAGGAAGCAATTATACTTTCTAAAGAGAACGATGAGCTACAGCTGAAGCTTAAAACATCAAATGAGGCAAATGATGAGCTCCAAAAAAAGCTTAAAGCCTTAATTGAGGAAAAAAACAGTCTCATTGAAATGTACGAACGAGCAGCTTCAGAAAATAGCTACAAGAATTTGGTTGAAGCTGGGAGAGCTGAACAAGATGACCAGGAAAGGAATAAAACTGGTGGTAATGCTGAACCAGTAAAGGAAACTGAGATAAGCACAGTTGTTAAGAACCTAGAGTATCAGCTTTTGGAAGTGCATGAAGAAAATGAAAAATTGATGAATTTGTATGAAAAAGCAATGCATGAGAGGGATGAATTCAAAAGAATGCTGTCTTCTAGTGGACAAAACAGGGTTGAATTCAGAGATATCGATTGCCCAGAAAAGCTTGTTGAAGTTGATGCAGCAGAATGTGTTGATTCTTTTGGACCTCCTATTAATGATGGCACCAAAAGTTTAATGGAGGACGACAGTCACATGAATGCAGAATTTGGAGTGGAAGATGCAAAAACTCTGCAGGGTGCAGACTGTAGAGGAACTTTTCCTAATGTGGGAAGTTCAGACCTAAATTTGGTTAGGGAGAAGCTTGAAACTGCAAAGAACAAGCTTTCTGATACTACCAAATATGTACCAATGTTCAGTTTGTTTGAAAAAGCTTTCTTAGATTTTGGTAACCTCTCAAGAGAAATCAAAGCAGTAGAGAATGAACTTCAGGTCAAGCAGCAAGAGCTTGCATCTGTGGAGCTCCTTTCTTCCCAAGCACAAGACAGGAAAGGACTTGTGGAAAAGAAGTTGTCAGCACTTAGGTATTCCCTATCAAACTTTTCTTCATCAGTTTCCTACTTTGAACAGCGCCAAGTTCGAGCTAGAGGAAGGGTGACTGCTTCATTGTCTTACCTGGAACAAAAGAAAAACAAATTGGCCGGCCTCCAAAGCTGCCAGGATGACCTTGAAATCGAGCTTGGGAGGATTCAAGAAACAGAGTATGATCTGAGAAACAATCTTGCGACTTTGAAATCCAAACTTGAAGAAGAGAAGCGAAGGCAGGAAAGTGAAAAGATTCTGTTTGCTATAGATAATATTGAGAGAGTAGACACCTCCCAGCGGTATGTAGGTGGCAAAGCTACAGAATTGCTGAAGTCTGAGGAAGAGAAAAGCAAATTGCAAACGGAAATAAGGCTGTCCCATGAAAGACTGGGTCTCATAAGAAGAGAAATTGAGGAGAAGAACAAGAAATTACTAAAGACAAAGAGTGAGATACAGGCGGTTGAACTGGAGATACAGAAAGGGTCAAGGTCTGTAGAGGAGATGGAAAATGCACTTAAGGGTGTAGTCCAAGAGAAAGAATCAATCTTGGAGATCAGGGAAGACGGAATGTCTGAAATTCTTGATTTGTTCTTAGAATATCATCAGCTAGTGTTTGATGCAGATGCGAAGGAGGCTGAGATGAAGATACTGGAAGAAGAACTACTGCCAGAACTAAAAAGAATGGAAGAGTTGAGAACTGTAAGGATGGCAACTGCCGAGATGACGATCAGACTGCTGGAAGATACAATCAGCCCTTCAGAAAAGATGGAAGAAGAGCTTCAGATTATACAGGATTCTGTTCTCGAGGCAAAAATGCTACTAGAGGAGCGCCGTTGAAATTCCTGACAAACCACTCAGTTTTTAGCTCGCATTTCCTTGACAATAATTAGCACGTACTGTATAGCCTGTATTCTGGCACAACCAGTTTCGTCCATGTGCATCAACCTTCTGAATTCCTTTGTATTAACGGCACATCCCGTGCATCTAGGTGAAGAGACCAACAGTTGGGATGGCATTGAAGAGTGGCGGATTCAACTATTGTCGTTACGGTATCATCATGGGCAATGTATAACTCTCCTGTCTCCGTGGATGTTTTTGCATGGAGAATTTATTTGATATGGAGAATATACATAAAGCTATTTAGAATTGCAAAACAAAAACATTTGGATAAAATCTTAAATTATAGAATCTATTTGATATATCAATCTGAGGACAATTCAGTTAAATGTTTAGTGTATAGTACTGTATGCTATGGAAACTGATCAAGAAATCTATTTAAATAAAGGTGTCATTCTCAAGCTAAATTGCACTTAAACCAGCCTTCAACAGTGAACTTCTGGATGGAAGATCAAAATTCGGCCAAATGGAGCTCCTTTAGACTACAATGTCCCACAAGATGCCTAACGGCAATATTACACTTTACGAGCCAAGGTCCTCTGTTTAGTTGCATGTTGGACAACTTTTTCCTCCACAGGAAGGCCTTTGCGTCGCCTGACAGCATCGATAAGTTTTCTTGCTGTGTTAGGAAGAACACTAGATCCGTCTCCAAACTCTTCAATTTCCTCATCTGTTTTTGGCACAAAGAAAGGATCTTCAGCGAGTGCTTCCCAGTGGCTTAAAACAAGGAGAGCACTTGCAGCCCCTGAAGTCCATCTTCTAAGCTCATCAGCAAACCCAAAACTTTCTGCAACTGGCAGGTATGCATGAACTGTGAACAGCGAAGATCCCTCCTGCATTTCCTCCTTCAAGACCCGAGCTCGTCTCCGATGGAGAACAGCATACATAGAACCCAAATAGTCAGCTGGAGTGTTCAGCTCACAAAAGTACATTGCTTCAACAATGCGTGGCTTTTTCTGAAGCACAGCTGCTTTACATGCATCCTTAACAGCTGTCATAACTTGTCCAGTAAATATGCTGTGCTGATCATATTGTTGGTCAGATTCAGACTCATCAGACCTCTCATTCAGGGGAGATATGTAAGTCTCAATAAGAAATGCCAATCCCCACATTGGTTCATCACATAATGGTCCAGCGGCTGTTGCCAGTTGAAATCCAGACACAACGCTGCTTTGAAGACTCTCTGCTTCCACCTGTACAGCTTGAATTGCTTCAGAGGGTTTATCAGAAGGTGTGTCCCTGGCAATAGAATTATCCACCAAGCCTAATCTTTCTGATACATAAGGGGAACCCCGTACAAGAACAGAACCAACATTACTTTGCCTTTTGGAGTCTGGAGTAAAGAGGATGTTAGGACCAACTTGTCTTGGGCCAAGTGCCCACATTCTCCTAAGAAATTTTTGCCACTTAAGTTTGCACTTCTCAACCCAATCTTTGTCATTTTCATTCATCGAGACAGTATCACTCTCAACAGCATCTGCTATGCGCTTTTTGAGTTCTTCAAGTGGATTTTCATCCTGCATGATCCTGGATCTTTGTGTTTCAGAGACTCTCTGTGCATGCCCCGGCATACCACCAATAGCGTCTCCAAGAAGATCAGCACTCTCATCAAGCACTTTAGTTAACGTTGATGGAAGTTTAATGACATGCACACGAACAACGCATCTCCCATTTGGTGTCATTTTCTCAACATAGTCTGAGCTCCTACTCAATGACTTGAGACCATCCAAGGGATTGGATGCATCACCTTCAATAGTTTCCTTGTAGGAAACAAGAGGAGGAGAGACTTCTAGCCTCACCTTTGCAAATCTCTCCTTCAAATCCTTAATGCATCTCTCCAAATGGACCTCTCCTGCAGCAGCAAGCACATTTTCCCCTCTAGAAGAAACTGTGACTTCGACAAATGGATCGGCCCGGTTCAGAAGCCTCAAACCTCTTATCAGAGAACTCATATCTGCTGGATCAGAAGGTTCAATTGCAACTCTTAGAGTAGGGGCTACCTGGAATGCCATGCTTGAGAAAGGCCAACAGTTTCTTGTTGAAGAAAGAGTTGCACTCTTTAATATATGCTGGCCAAGGCCACGGATAGCCACAACATTCCCTGCCATTGCAGAGGTCACTGGTCTCAAGCCTTGACCCATCATAAGATACAAGGAATGCAGCTCAGCCTCCTGAAGATGCTTTTGTGATGAACCCCCCTTCAATGGGTCATATAGTGCTGAAAGCACAAAAACTCTTTGTCCAGAATAAAGAACACCACTAAAAATTCTAGCAAATGCAAGAAAACATTCATCTGATTCAATATCTCCACTTTCGTCACCGGAATTGCTCAAAATCTCACCATTTGGACCCTTTTTAGGTAGCATTTTTGTTGGCACAGCAAACATTTTGGACACAAAAGCAACACAAGGAGCTTCTGGACTAATATCACAAACCTCAACTGACTTTCTGACATGATCTGCCTCTTCAAGGATACTCGAGTCCACTCCATCATACAGAACTTCCCTTTTAGGAAGTAAGCGAGCAATCCGAAAAGATTGTGCAGCAAGTGGGTCAGGCATACACTTCACCACCATTGACAAAATTGCATCTGACAAAGGGAGCCAGCGACTCATAACTGCTTGAAGCACAGCCTTAGGATCCTTATTCTGAAGTTCACGAGGGGGAACAGTCAAGTTAAATGATTTAATAACTTTATCAAGTATATCTTTGTTTGTATGAGGCTCTAATGCTGACTGGTAAACCCGCCATAGCGGCTCAAGCACATACTCCACAAACATGGGCTTAGTCTTCCTTCCTCCTGTTCCCTTCTTCCCCACAATCATCAGTTTATCATCCTTCCTAACTAAGTACCTGGGACCCCACAAGCCCTTCTGCAATGCAGTTGAACTAACCCCAAGCTTTGAAACATAAAATTCAGCAAATTCACTAATAGTAAAACCCCAACCATCCAAAGCGCACACAAATGCTACGTTACCTTTTTGGGGTTGAAAGGTATCCTCTTCATCATCCTCTATAAGCATAATATTTTCATCACCCACCAAATCAGATGGCCCAGCAAGTATGGAATCAACATCGGACAAGTATTTCTCGGACTTATAAGAACTCATGATACCATTCACCTCATGAACAATCTTTAACAGCCGGGTATAAGCTTCCATTGGGCTCAACTTCAACTCCAAAATCAACCTATCAATCTTATTAAGCACCAAACATGGTGTGAGTTTCTCAATCCAAGCCTGTCGCAAGACAGCATGTGTCTGTATGTGAACTCCTTCTACAGCATCAACCAAAATCAATGCTCCATCACTCAATCTCGCAGCAGTAGAAACCTCGCTACAAAAGTCCATGTGACCAGGAGAGTCTATGAGGTTAATCGAATAATCCCCATATTTAAGAGCTATCGAAGAGCTCTTCATTGTTATTGCACGCCTCTGTTCCTCATCAAGGTAGTCCATGAACCTAAGCCTCCCCGCTAATTTTGGGTGAAGCACACCCCCGCCAGTGGCAGCAATCAGATGGTCGGCAAGGGTTGTTTTGCCATGATCAACATGTGCCAATATGCATATATTTCGGATTTTTTGGATATCAAAATCACCCATTTTTGCAGAAAACATACAACAGATCACTGCCCAAAATTTATTTTCCTACAACTCAAAACAAGAAACCACCTTTCCTCAAAGAATTCGCAAATACCAGGTGGCCAATTTGAATGAAGAAAAAGACAGAAGCTTTAATGACAAATACGTATAAAAATATCAGATGGGTCGCTATATAGATGAAAAGGGGTGCATAAAAGAAGGGAACTTTTGATGTCTGTTGGGCTCCTTTCTGTGAAGGATTGGCTGAACTCTAGATGTGGTCGTTGCAATTGCTCTGTATAGATGTGACTGCGCTTCTGAAAGCATAAGGAACATGACTAGTTTCTAACGAAACAGAGAGTGAAGGATATGAAATTTACCAGGGTCTCGAGTCTAAGATAGTAACATGCAATCTTTCGAAAAGAATAGCGGAGGAATTGGTGAAGAGTTGAAGATGTTTCGCACTTTGGGAAAATTTTACTTCTATGGAGGTGGCCAAAGCTTCGATGTGAGTTCACTACGGTTTTATAGGGTTGGATAGATTTAGCGGTAAAAACCTGTCTGAAGACTAATTAGGGTTTCCAAGACAAAAGAAATCCCCAGAATGGCAAATAGAAATTACAGCGTATTTTTGGTGGCAATCGTATGCATATGTACTATACATTATGGACCAATTACTTTATGTCTTCCAATGGAAACCTTAAATAACTAAAAATATGTAAAGTCTATGGCTAACTCAATGATGAAAGTTTCGTAAGGGGATTGGGGTAAGCTACTGTTAGACCCGCAAATTTTGGAGTACTTCTTAGCGACCTTCATGAGGAGCCTTAAGAGGGAGGTTAGCTGGATTACATGCATGAGGGAGGCATGTGAAAATACTAAGACAAACATGGGCGAGTGGGATCGGACTTGGTACGAATTTTGGTAGAGTCTCAGACCTTATGGAGATTGAATCGACCTAGGCTAAGGACTTGATGGATTAAGGACTTGGCCCATGCTCGGATGGATGGACCCTGACTAACTGATTTGTTGTGAGAAGCATTGGATCAGGCCAGTGTGCTATGAGGGCTTTGGCGAGATCACACTGCATGATCAACGGATAGAGATCGTGGGGAAGATCTTGGATGATGTGGCGATGGCGAAGAGTTAGAGTTACAGTGGAACTCAATATCTGAAGATAGTGGAGATCTTCGAGAGTAAGGATGTTAGTTTCCTAGTTGAATGTAAACTTTATCTTCTTGTTATCTTGTAGATTTTATCTTATCAGTTAGAGTTATATTTAGATGGGGGTGTCATCTAATTAGTCTACATGATGTAATCTGATAGAGATAGACGTGATCTTAGCACGATCTTAGGTAGTTCAGTTTGAGTGAAATTCTGAATGTAACTTGACATCCAAGTTAGAATGCCTATATATAGCTCATTCGAGCTTTGCTCTCAACTCATTGAGAGAAAGAGCATTCCTTGTATTCTTTTGAGGGAAAGTAATATAAAGGTTAGTCTTACTATATCGCTGTTGTCTTCCTTGTTGCCTTTATTTCTTATTGCTTTTGTAGCATTATTTTTTCAAGTACTCAACGAAACTCAACGATACTCAAATTCACGCCTAAGCAGGGTATGAGGAGGGTAAGATGTACGCAATCATGCCCGCATCTCCTAAGAGATACAGAGACTGTTTCCTTATAGACCCCCGGCTGTTTGGGTGACTCGAACTCAAGACCTCCTTAGTCTTTAAGTGAGGAGTTAACCAACTAGGCTACTCCTTCTTTTCAAGTGTGCGAGGTAAACACTTCGAGGGTCGTTGAAGACTAAAGTCTTGCTTAAGCGGATCTAAATGAGATTGTTGTGCAAAGGATGTTGGCGACCAACTTCGGTGAAAGTTAAAGTCCTAAGGTGACCTTTGTATCAACTAGTATTAGAGCCAAATTTCGAGATGGCAGTAGGCAACTTGACAGAATGAGTGACTAAGGTGGAAGCACTCATTGGGCCAATTCCTCAAGGGGAGGAAGATGTCATATCTCACAATACTCGATTCGAGATGTTGGAAGCGTGGATCCAACAATTGCAACAACAGATGGCGGATATGTTGAAGGCACAGGAGGAGGCCCAGCTAGAGATCACCGTGCTGAGATGTGTCGTTGCAACTCTAGATGTCGACTGGGTTGAAAGCTCCACACCCCAACTTTCCTCTGTGAAGGTACATGAATCTAGGGTGTTCGAAGGCGTGCGAGACGCTAAGGTGTTGGAGAATTTCTTGTGGGATATGGAGCAGTACTTTACGGCTACTAGGATACCCGATGCTGAGAAGGTCAATGTGATAGCCATATACTTGGATGGGGATGCCAAGCTCTAGTGGAGGACGAGGATCTCTGGGGAGATCAGTGTGGGTAGAACTCCTATGGAATCATGGATGCAGATGAAGAAGGAGCTCAAGGATCAGTTCCTCCCTATGAATACTTCTTGGCTGCCGAGAGATGCCTTGAAGAAGCTCAAGCTGGAAGGATCGGTAAGAGATTATGTTAAATCATTTAGTTCTCTAATGCTGGATATTGAGAATATGTTAGATGAGGACAAGCTCTTCAATTTTTTGTTTGGGATATAACAGTGGGCTTAAATGGAGTTACGGAGGCAAAGCGTGAAGGATGTGCTTGGTGCAATCGCGGTCGTTGATGCCTTGGTGGATTTTCGAATGGCGAAAGAATTTAAGGCGAGCTCCTCAAATTCTTCCAAGGGCAAAGGCCACACCCAATAGGAGAAGACCGAGGGGAAGAAGAAGAAAGACTCCAAAAAGGGGGATTTCAAGGGCAAGGGCAAGCAGAATGGAGACTCAAAGAACGGGGAGACGTCCTCGAAGAAGGACAAGGTTGCTTATTATTTGTGCGGCGGTCCACACTTTGCCAGAGAGTGCCCGAGAAAGGAGAAGTTGAATGCCCTAATTGCCGAAGAAGACGGTGAATCTTTGGAAGATGTGGCACTAAATTCGATCGCCTTGCTTAATGCAGTTAGTACCGAGTCGGTTCCCTTTGATAGACTAATGTACGTGGGTGTATACGTTGGGAAGAAAGACGTGACCGCAATGGTGGATAAGGGTGCGACCCACAGTTTTCTAGGGGAAAGGATGGTTCGAAAGTTGGGCATAAAAGTGTCCAATGCCCCGATAAAGATTAAAACCCCTGCGGGGAAGGCACAAGCAATTACGGGAATTGCTTACAATGTTTCAGTCAGAATTAGAAGTTGGCGTGCCAAGATGAATTTCGTTATCACACCATTGGAGGATTTCGAGATGATATTGGGGTCGATTTCCTCAAAGCAACAAAGGTAGTGTTGTATCTGAGTTTGAGAGGTATGATGTTAATGCAAGATCAAAATTCCTTCTACTTGAATTGTTGTAGGTTTAATGGTGGAACGATGAATGCTACAACTTCTGTAGGACATGTTTCGGCCATGAGCATATAGAAAGGGTTGAAGAAAGACATAGAGACCTATCTCGCTGCCATGTGAGAAATTAGTGAAGACCACGTAGTGTCCCTGATGCGGTTGCAAGTTTGTTGAGGGAGTTTCGGGAGGTGATGCCGAAAGAGTTGCTGAGAACTCTTCCCCCTCGTCGTGAGGTAGATCATAGGATCGAGTTGGTTCCTGGAGCGATCCCACTTACACGTGCTCCGTATAGGATGTCCCCGATAGAATTGGTGGAACTTCAGAAACAACTTGGTGAGTTGTTGGAGGTAGGGTTCGTCCAACCATCTAAAGCTCCATATGACACGCCGATATTGGTTTAGAAGAAGCAAGACGGTACACTTCGGATGTGTGTGGACTATCGAGCGCTGAACAAAGTAACGAAAAAAACAAGTATTCGGTACCTTTGGTTCATAATTTGATGGACAGGTTGTCAAGGGTTGAGGTGTTCACTAAGTTGGATCTTCAGAATGGGTATTGGCAAGTGCGGATAGCTGAGGGTGATGAGCAAAAGACAACGTGCGCAACTCGGTATGGATCCTACGAATTTTTAGTTATGCCGTTTGGATTAACTAATGCCCCTACTACATTTTACAACTTTATGAATGATGTGCTGTACGATTTCTTGGATGAGTTTGTGGTGGTCTATTTAGACGACATCGTAGTGTATAACACTAACATGGCAGAACATGTGGAACACTTGAGGCGAGTGTTCGAAAGGCTGAGGCAGCACAAGCTCTACGTGAAGATGGAGAAGTGTGAGTTTGCCCAGTTAGAGATCAGATTTTTGGGTCACGTGGTGAGCAAGGGTCAGGTCATAATGGACTGAAGGAAGGTGAAAGCGATAGTTGAGTGGCAGGCCCCACCAAAGTGCAAGAATTGCAGAGTTTTCTCAGCCTGGAGAACTATTATAGGTGGTTCATTGTGGGATACTCCAAGAAAGCGACGCCATTGACGGACTTGCTGAAGAAGAAGCAAGAATGGTCGAGTGCATGTGCGGAGGCATTCGAGAAACTTAAAGCCGTTATCTCAACAGAACCGATGTTGAAGTTGCCCGTGTTTGATCTTCCATTTTAGGTACATACTGAGGCTTCGGACAAAGCCATTGGTGGAGTCCTTGTACAGGAAGGTCATCCGGTAGCATTTGAGAGTCGAAAGCTCAATGGTGCGGAGCATTGTTACTCGATGCACGAGAAGGAGATGGTTGCGGTGGTGCATTGCCTTGAGACATGACGAGCATATTTGCTAGAAACCAGGTTCGTTGTCCACATGAATAATGTTGCTAACAAATTTTTTAGGACCTAAAAGAAGTTGTCCGCAAAACAAGCCCGGTGGCAGGAGTTTTTTTACTGAGTATGACTTCGTGTGGGAGCATAAATCGGGGAGGCACAACAACGTGGCAGATGCCTTGAGTAAGAAGGAGGTATTTGCGGCCCTTTATTCGGTCACGAGGGTGGAGTCCAACTTGTTGGAGCAAATTAATGCGGCAGCTCCATTAAACACTATGTACTGTAAGTTGACTTCTCAAGATAAGGAAGGTGTTATACGCAGGTTTTGGCTTGACGATGATGGGATTTTGATGACTAAGAGTAGTCAAGTGTGTGTACCAAGCTTTGGTGGATTGCGTAAACAGTTGTTAAAGGAGACACATGACTCGTAGTGGGCTGGTCACCCAGGAGTCCAACGGATGCTAGCGCTCCTATCTCGTTCCTACTTTTGGCCGAAGATGGAGAATGACGTGGAATGTTACATCAAGACGTGCCTCGTGTGTCAGTTGGATAAGCCAGAGAGAAAGAAGGAAGCTAGTTTGCTACAGCCCTTATCCATCCCCGAGAGACCATGGATGTCAGTTTCAATGGATTTCATCAGTGGTTTCCAAAGGTGGACAACATGGCATCAATCATGATGGTGGTTGACAGATTCTCCAAGTATGCGATCTTCATGCCAACTCCTGTGACTTATCCCTCGGATGTTGCGGCCGAGCTATTCTACAAGAACGTGGTCAAGTATTTCAGAGTTCCAGTGGATATTGTGAGCGACGGAGACGCCAGATTTACAAACTGATTCTGGACGTCCCTTTTCAATATGATAGGTTGCGATTTGAAGTTTTGAACGACAAATCACCCACAAACTAATGGCCAAACAGAAAGAATCAAGGGTTTGTTGGAGGAGTACTTATGACATTATGTAATTGCAAGTCACGTAATTGGTTGAGTTTACTTGATACTGCACAGTTTTGCTATAACTTGCATAGACCTTCGGCTACGGAGAAAAATTCCTTTGAGATTGTGTTGGGACAACAACCTCTCAGACCACTAGAGATTGCTCAACAAAGGACAGGTGGCAAATGTCCTGCGGCACATAAGTTTGAGATGGAGAAGCAAGAGTTGTTGGAAGAGGCGAGGGACAGTCTTTGAAAAGCTTCTCGACGGATGAAGAAGCAAGCGGATCTTCGGAGGAGATCATTAGAGTTTGACGTGGCAGATAAAGTTTTGTTGAAATAAACCCCACATATTTGGAAGAAGATCTCGAGTAAGCAAGTTCATAGGGCTTTGGTGCCGAAGTATGATGGACCGTTTGAAGTGTTGCACAAAGTGGGAAACGTGGCATACAGATTGAAGTTGTCCGAACGATTAAAGGTACACCCTAGTTTTCATGTCAGTTTTCTCAAGCCTTACTATGAGGATGTATCAGATCCGAATAGGAGTCAGGTGAAGCTAGCGCCACCGGTTGTGAGAAAACAGTTCGAGGATTAAGTGGAGAAGATTCTAGATCATCGGACAATGGGTCAACACAAGAAGAACCGACAGACTGAGTTCTTGATTCAATGGAAAGGTAAATCTGTCGCGGAAGCTACGTGGGAGAAAGATATGACCTTGTGGTAATTCGAAGATCAAGTGAACACCTACCTTCAGACTAATTCAATGAGGGCATCGAATCTATCTGGTGGGGGTGGTTTGTTAGACCCGTAAACTTCAGAGTACTTCTCAATGACTTTCATGAGGAGCCTTAGGAGGGAGGTTAGCTGGATTATACGCATAAGGGAGGCATGCGAAAACACTAAGGCAAATGTGGGCGAGTGGGATCAGACTTGATACAAATTTTAGTAGAGTCTTAGACCTTATGGAGATTGACTCGACCCAGGCTAAGGACTTGATGGACTAAGGACTTGGCCCATGCTCGGATGGATGGACCACGACTAACAGACTTATTGTGGGAAGCATTGGATCAGGCCAGTGTGCTATGTGGGCTTCGACGAGATCACACTGCATCATCAACGGATAGAGATCGTGGGGGAAGATCTTGGATGATGTGGCGATAACGAAGAGTTAGAGTTACAATAGGACTCAACATCTGAAGATAGTGGAGATCTTCGAGGATAAGGATGCTAGTTTCCTAGTTGAATGTAAACTCTATCTTTCTGTTATCTTATAGATTTTATCTTATCAGTTAGAGTCCTATTTAGATGAGAGTGTCATCTAATTGGTCAACATGTGTAATCTGATAGAGATAGACGTGATCTTAGCATGATCTTAGGCAGTTCAGTTTGAGTGAGATTCTGAATGTAACTTGGCATCCAAGTTAGAATGCCTATATATAGCTCATTCGAGCTTTGCTCTAAACTCATTTAGAGAGAGAGCATTTCTTGTATTCTTTTGAGGAAAAGTAATATAAAGGTTGGTCTTATCGTATCTTTGTTGTCTTCCTTGTTGCCTTTATTTCTTATTACTTTCGTAGCATTGTTTCTTCAAGTGTGCGAGGTAAACACTTCGAGGGTCGTTGAAGGCTGAAGTCTTGCTTACGCGAATCTAAGTAAGGCTGCCGTACAAAGAGTGTTGGTGATTAACTTTGGTGAAAGTTCAAGTCCCAAGGTGACCTTTGTATCAGCTTCCATGAAACAGAAGATCTTCTTTTTAAAAATATTCAATTCAGAACTATTATATGTCGCCAAATCCCAACTATGATTGCAAGTGGGTAGGGGACTAGGGGGTATAAAATAATTGATTAGAATCCATTTTTTAGATTTTTAGTCATTTAATTATTTTGTAAAAATAAATAAAATTTATCCAAAATTTAGAAAATTAAAACTATGAATAATATGTATCACAAATATTACATAATTTTAAATAATTATTTTAAATATATTAATAAGTTTTTATATAAATTTGAAATATATAATAAAAATGCCATGTCAATTAGTAAATATATTTTAAAATAAAAATATTATTTAAAAAGAGAAAATGTTTTTAAAATGTTAATAACATACTTTGTTATTTTCGTACTGATTTTTGTTAAAAAGTTAATATGTGTTATTTTAAGTAAAGAAGTTTTTTAACTCGTTGGATTTTATAAAGGGGACCAATTTTCTAATATTATATACTTAAATTTAATTTTTAAATATAATCTTAAATTTTCTAAATTCTTCATTTTTATTCAACTGTTTCAACTCTAGTGAGGAATCCATATTCGTCTATTTGGACACAGACAATACAGCAGCAGGAGATAAGTGGAGAATGGATTGCAAAAGGGCCCGGCCAGGCAGACCCAGCCTGAATACTGCAGAAGGGATTGTGCTTGATGTAGGCGCTGAAGTTAACGATACTTCCATGCATCTTGTGTTTATAAAATTTGTCGTGTATTGTTTGTGTAAACTTGATGAATATTATTCATTGTAATCTGTATTTATGTACAAACGATAAATAAATACTGTTCGTTGGATACAGGTGGTTATGATCCAAGGGTGAATAATAATAACAAAATGTGTAGTTCTGTTTTGTTTACATATTCCATGAAGGTTCCAGAATATTTTATGTGGGTTGGATTTTATAGGTGTTTTGTTTTGTGGATGGGCTTTGACAATAACCCATCCGAAGCTT
>JANQAP020000240.1:613524-629870 GCA_026874005.2 Erythroxylum coriaceum
ATTGAACTATTGGATAAGGCCTAAGACTTGATCATATATCAACACAACATTGATATTCCCTTCCAAAAAGAAGCGTAAGCAAGATTTTCCAGTATCTATTTTGGTTTAGATTATCTCCTCGCTAAATCCTTTTTGGTGGTAAGCCATTCAACAAAACAGCTTTCTTCATGTAACACTGTTTGTTGGCAAATGAATCAGATTGTGCGTATAATAAGCTAAACATCTAACAACCTGGGTGTGTGTCCTAACTCTAAAAACGGAGATATCATATATTCAACAAGTGAAGAATATGACATTAACATAGAAATTCTTCTCATTGAGAGCCTAGAATATCAAATCCTCTTGCTCTTGGTGATCATTGACCCTTGGAATCAACCTACTTAAAACAGACACCTAGCAAGGCAATGATGAAACGACAGAGTTGGTGCAAAGTAGATATATGATTGACAAAACAATGCACTACAATAGTTAATAACATAGTGCGTCATGTGCATTTTGTTTACTTTATAATTCTACTTTTTGACTGTCAGGAGGCAAACTACAAAAAAAAAATTGAACAGCAACCAATCATTAAATGCCACTAATAGCAGTCATAACAGGATGATAAAACAACAACCATCTTGAGATTATCAAAACACTTGTCCATTAAAGGGAAGGCATTTTACCCAATTCATCAGTGTCAGAAAAGCTTTCTTCTTCATTTTCTGCTAATAAGTCACCATTTTCTTCTCCTAAAACATCGTCAGAAGGTTCCACAGTGGCTACAATTCGCTTCTTGGAGGTTTTCTTTATTCCAGGAAGTGGTACTAAATCTGCCGACCGCACCATTCTTGATTTGTTCTCTTCTTTATATGCCCTGGTCAAAGCAGCTTTCACCGTTGAAGCTATGCCATCCAAAGGATTTGCATGCCCCTGTACATAAAGAAACCATAAATTCCGAGACTTTTGACAATTAAGGAAACAACAATGTTGGTTCCTAAAGTACATGGATGCTACCTGAAATTTTGATAACTCCACAACAGTATCATAATCCTCCTGAGTTATTGAGTAATAAGTCATGAATTGCACCACCTTCTCAACAGCTTCATCCTGATCACCATACCAAAACAAAAGAACATTCAGGCACTTCACGTAAAGATTAAAAGAAAAAAGACTTAGTCACCTAAACACATCACCAATGATCTTGCCCTTAGTGAATATCGATAGTAAGCCAGTGACGAACAGCAACATGAAATAATCTCTCATATATTTTAACTAAAATTTCATGCACGTCCAAGCCCAGCAAAGTTGCATTTGTTTTATTAAGATTTCAACGCTGTTTTACACTCACCTCATTTGTATCATTTTAAGGTTCCTATATACAAGCCTGAAGAACGGAAGATAAATACAAACAAGAAATGCGGAGATTAAGGCACAGTAAGGGCTCTTAAGATGCCAATCTGTTTACATATACCACCGTAGGTCAAGAAATAAATTTCAAACCTTAGGCAGTAATCGAAGAGGATCAGTCAAATGTTTCAAAATAACTGGAAAATATTCAAGTCGGAGAGTCTCCCTGTAACAATAACACAAGAGAAAGCTATTAAACAACTTCCAAAGGTTAAAGAATGGATATATGGAAAACTAATTAAATTATAGTTTCTAAAGGTTGATCTAACTTAAGGATAAGAAGAACTGTAGCACCATGAGAGGAAGGGCCAGTATTGTGCGTCAGTTATTCTCACTCTACAGCTTATTTCTTTCATTGTCCTTCATAATCCAATCTACTTTAGTATAAAATACATTAAGTACAAAAGCTCATAAAATGCAATATAAATCATAGTTAAAATTAAGGTTGCATCATCCACTTTTACTAGTTTAATCTTTCTTTAGAGAACACAATCAGTACTAATGGTATAGTGTTCAGTTTATCTCCCAACTATACATATAATTTATAGGAGTTGGACAAGTAATTTATATTAAGGGATTAAGGCTAATTAATTGGTCCACATGAGTTATTCCATAATGCCTAATCAAAGACTAAATCTGTGTTTAATGAAAGTCAACTCTGTTGTTGATGTTAACTCACATTAATGAGACTAAAACAGGTTTGGAGAAAAAATATTTGGGACCAAACAGCTAAACAAAATAATTGAATTTGGACACAAACACATTGGAGCATCGCCTTGGCCATTGCGTAATGAACACAACAATGACAATAGACATCACAATAATCTCCTGGCACCACTATGCTTTTTATCCTAGATTCCTTGCATATTATTAAAAGTGAAACGTTGTGCAAGGAGATAGATGCTTGATCACCTCTTCATACATCATAACAAAATTTTGACTAAGCAGAGCAAAAGAAGCAAAAAATCAAAGAAGAAGTAAACGGAAGAGAAGGGATGAGGTCAGAAAACAGTTGGCAGTTTTCTCCTTAAATTTAGATATAGCGAAGCAAGCTGAGAAAGCCATAAAGCAAATGCTAAAAATGTTGATATCTAAACATAAGGATAGAATAACTTCAAGTTCAGATCCAAAAGCAGAGTTACCTTCCCAAATTAGCTTCACGGGAAGCAAGGAGATGAACATGTAAATTCTCCAAAAGTCTCAAATTTTTTCCTGTTGTAGAGTTCTTTCCTAGCCACCCGCCAAATCTGTTAAAATTGCGTTCTCCCTGCAAGTATAAATACAATTTCATAATGACAGGGAACAGTAATAAGAAAAGAATAAAAGTGTCATGCCGGTATCAACTCCAAGCATTGAACATTGGAATGACAAGATACCAGAACATATAAACAGAACCATCCAAATAGGTTAGCACGAGCATTGGACAATATAAGGAGAGAAAAGAAATTACACAGATTGCCCATTAAAAGCATGCAAACAACACAGATGAGCAGCAGCATTATCATTCCATTTTAATCAAGTCAATGTAAGGGTCATTCATTAGCCAAAGCAAAGATCAATGCACCGTCAACATCAACAGAAACTCAAAGGCAGAGAAAAACAACCAAACATAAGAGTACACAGAGTGATTCAATAAATGTTCAGTAAGAACTCAAACTTGAAGAAGAAATCTAAGAAACCTCAATATATTCCATATTCTCTTGTCTTTTCTTTATTTTTCATGTATGTCCAGGAGTACTGACGTGGGTGAAAAATATTCATCAGCTTCCATACCATGACACAACACCAAATGCTATTGAAGAATACTCAGTGAGACCAGCTAGGTTGGTTATTATCCACCTATAGTGGTTAAACATGCAATGAAGAGTATTCAATGCATAATGATGTAACTTAATGCAATATCTAATAAAAGAAAATTTGAAGCTATTTTTCCTGCTCCCAAAGATGAGAGACATTGCTTAATCATGTAAATTAAAGTAATATCTAATAAAAGAAAATTTGAAGCTATTTTTTTGCATCCTGCTTCCAAAGATAAGATACATAAAAGAAAAATAAGGTAGTTGAGCTGGTCCTTTAATTAGTATGGAAAGGCACATTGCATGCTCTAAACTTTAATTAGAGTGAAATCATTTTGTATCCTGTTTCAAACCACTCAAGGTGCTTGCTTCTCTTCTATTCTTTAGTGTTGCAGAGATCATTGACAACCTTTAGCTAGAAGTCATCTTTAGAGTTTTAGTATCATCCGCTACATGAAGCTATCTAGATCAAGTGTTCAACTTTTCTCCGCATAAATGTACGTCAGATAAAGGTCAATACTCCATTACATAATGGAAAAGCAAAGAAACAATTTGTTCAATATGTAAGACAGGCATTCCTTACCGGTTCAAGCGTCTCCCTTTGTCCATGCATCAATGCAGCACTGATTAAAACAGCAAATTAGACAGAACTACTTCCAAGGTATACTGAAAACTAGGGTTGGCACTGGATTGGGCCGCAACCAAAACAATGTTGTTTTGATGCCCTGCTCAGCTTGCCTTCCCTAGCAAAAACCACATATCTAGTAAATGTTGTTAGACATACGGGATAATACATGATGAAAGTGAACTAGTTTGTGATAGTTGCCATTGCCGATTTCTTCGAATCTGTACATTTATTATATCTCCATCGGCGATGGACTCAGCAGCACGAGCAACCAATCTCATGCGTTTTACCCCATCATCGTCTTTGCTAACTGAACTTGGTCTATAGTTGATATAATTTTCCTGTCAAAAGTTGAAATTGTCATTACAGCTTATCCGACAGCCGAAACAAAAAGAAATACAAGTTTATAGGATTTACAGTTTTATAATAAAAGCTTGCCAACAAAATATAGCACAAAAACAAGAAGGACCTGAACAATAAGAGGAACTAAGTCAGGATCACTCATGCTGAGGTCAATCCGCTCATCCATTCTCAATTTCCCTCCACCAAAGCCAAAAAGCCTACAAAGCAAAATATGACATATGACATTCAAATAAGCATATATCTGAAATAAAAAACACAAGAATTCATTCGGTTATCAAGGGCAAGGGATTGAAGTACAAATGGTATTATCATATTAATTTTAGGTTGTTTATCTACATTCAAATCAACAGGTAGATCTTTATAAATTTCTATGCAATGAAGGTATAGACAATAGGTAACTAACCCTAATTAGGGAATTCATCCTTCTAAAAGGATTAGTTTAAGTGAAAAAGACTCTGCAACCAAAATCTTTGATGAAGTTGTAGAAGGTATAGTGATATACTGATCCAAAGTATGCTCCATGTTGTGTGGCATCATATGCCTTTTACAATTGCTTATTTACATTTACTGCCATCAAATGCATTAGGATAAAGAATAGTCTGGTCTCCTCAGCAGGACCAGTTATATACATGTGTATATAGATGAGATTCATAGTTTTGATAGCAAACTTTCTTGTTTCTTCAAATTCAGGCATAAATCAAATAGTGGAGACCATGAATATTATTTCAAGGAACTTAACGTATGCACTCCTCATATTGCAGAATACAACTGGTACCATAGCCTAGAGAAAGACACAGGATCAGGAGACAGCATTTTAAAAGGAAAAATGGATCATCCAGTCGTACTTGTCAACGGCTGTAAATGGAGAAATATCTTCATCCTTTGCACTGCTAAGAAGGCGCTGTCTAACATCATCATACTTGATGATAGACATGGAGAGACTCATGTATTGCAATTGATTAATTGCCATGCGCATATCCCCATTTACCCTTTCTGCAAGTTCCTCAAGAGCTATCTGGCAAATAATCACAGATTGATTTTATCAGTTACCTTTTACCAAGAAGCAAGTGAATCACGAACCTGCAACATGGGATCCGTCCTTCCACTATAAATGGAATAGACTCCTAATCACCAGCACATCCCCTTACAATTAGAAGCAAGAAACGGAGAAAAAAATCTTTCATTTGTTTTGTTTTACATTCTCAAGATCTTATAATCTGAGGCAGGAGACACAAGTCAGCACTAAATTGTTACTGCAAGGCCATTTAGTACTTTGATGCATGAAATTTCTTATTACATTTTACAAGGAGTAGCATTAGATACCAAATTCTTATCTTCTGTATCCCAATTAGTGTGAATTCAAATACCATAATGTGGTTATAACAGCTTGAATCTCCAAGGGACATTCACAGTTAAAAAACAGCGAGCTCCAAGTTTAAAGGAAAACCACAAAAAATGAAAAGCTTAAACAAGCACTTACCTCGTTAGCTTGAAGGCCTTCTGCATTAGCAACTTGCATTAACCTCTTTGCCATCTACAACACACCAAATTCATAGTTAATTTATACAATCTTCTGCTGCACAAATCTCATAAGGTGAAATTAACACTAATAAATGAATGAGAACTTCATTTACATAAACAGTTATCAACATTTGCAACACACAAACAGTTATCAACATTTGCAACACAGATAAATGGACTACTCTTAAAACAACAAGATTTAAGAGTCAAATATGTCTCTACTGACAACTCGTAGGTATTGACTAACAAACAATTTAGAGATCATTAAAGGGCTTATAGAGGTAATGTTTTAGCATTATTTACATTTATCAAGCTCTTAATTCGTCATTAGTAATCTCCCGTAATCTACAAGTTGTATGTAGACAACTGCAGATAATTCATTAACTTCAAATATTGTTTCAACCTTAGAAGTATATACAGGAATATGAATAAAATTTCCCCACATAAAGTTATTTATTAGAGTATCTGGAAAGAAAAGTCATAGTTGAAAAACTGAACTAATGGCTTGATTCCTCGCTCAATTTTGAATCTCACTAATATTCTTGGAAGCCACTTATCTCATAAGACAAGCTCACGTTAAAGTTCGAATTTAGAAAGCTACTTCTTTATTATAAATACAATTAAATGCATGTGTAAAGCAGTTCTACACAAAAGCCGCTCATCATCAAAGATTCTGTAACTGTGTAACTATGGCATATCTATACTGGAATAATTAACCTGAAGCCTGAAAGCTTACAACCATGGAGACCGAAGATAATTACCTACAGATGCAAAAAAAAGAATAATAGGGGTGAGGAGAGGAGAAGGAAAAGAGAGCAAATCCATAAACCTGTTGTTTTGTAGGTTTCCGAAAGTTGAGAAGCAAACAGTAGTTCAGCAGACTTTTTAGTTTCTGACTATAGCGATCATTACAGATGCAGATAATTGGCACTTTGGAGATCTTTATGCTGGCAATAAGATCAGCAACTCCACCTCTATCACCAGCAGACATCCCATCTACCTCATCCATGATCAAGACTGTTTTTGGATGCTTTGACCTACAATCTCATTAAAACGGATATCAGCGGGAAGAGTAAATTACATGCTATGTTTTAATACAACATAGGAAGAAGGTGACATCGACCTATCCATGTCAACACCCAGAGCTTCGTTGCTGACAAGTTCCTTTATACAATTTGCATTGCTTCCACCAATTCCTCTATAAATCTTAGCATCTGCCTTCCCACGACTGTCACTGGCATTTACCTAAATAGTATATAGAAAACAAAGAACAACAAAATGAGAAAAGTTATAACTATCAATAAGATCTCACAATGAAAGTCCAGTCCAAACACTCTAAATCTGAAATTTTCATATAAAATATGATACCTCAATAGCTTGAAAACCAAGCATCTGGGCAACCAACTTTGCCGATGTTGTTTTTCCTATACCAGGTGTTCCACTCAAAAGCACAGCTTTCTTAGCATTAGGATCATTTTGTTTTTTACCTTTTCCCTTATTTCCACCTTCCAGAAATTGCACATGCCAAGTTTTCAACCAGTTATGAAGCTGGTTAACCTACAAACAGATATGAAATAATTTACCAGATTTACATCAAATAAAATGTTAGGTTTTTAACAGAATGTTCAATTCGCAAATGCTAACAGATAAACTATGTACCACTGACTGATTCCCAATTATATCAGTTGGAGACTTTGGTCTGTACTTCTCTGTCCATGACAGGAGAGATTCTCCAACAGCTTGCTCTTTCAGCTTTGTTGGCTCCAAAGTTTCAGTAGAACGTTTACGGGCTACATCCCTAGGCAAAGAGTTACCTATTCAAAAACAAATCTCAGGTCAGCCAAGTTCAAATAAACAGATGATCCTACTGAGTAATTTACCATAGAAGCAATATATACTGGGAATTTCCACAGTCCGGAATTCAAATCATTCCTAGACTATCTGGCGTACTAATTAAGTAGCATCTGGGGAAAAGGTCATTTGTTTCTGTTGCATACCCTTCAGTTCTGCTTTCTTGGGACCTTTCTTTGTAACTGATACAACTTCATCCACAGACTGCTTTGACTCATTCTGTGATGAGCCTTTTGTGCCTTTTGATGCTCGAATCATATCAAACAGTCCATCCTCAGAAAGGAAGGGAGTGCTGCAGAAAGAAATTAAAAAAAAACATAATTCTAGAAGAAGCACCTATGACAATGTTTGTATCAGGGGCAACTTACCCAAGCTCTTTTGCTTTCGAAGATTTCCGTCCCTCAATATCCTCATCACACAAAAGATAATTCTGAAAATAGACAAAATCAATAGTATGCCAACGACGTTATTGAACCAAACTACTAAAGCATTGTGTGTGAGGTAACTGTTTTTTTGCTGACAGATCCAGTGACACGACCCCCATGCCTTTTAATCAAATCTTCTGCTTCTTCTCTTTCTAAACTGTAAATATGGTAAGAAAAAAAAATTAGCATGACATGCCAAAATCACCAGTACACATAGAGAGTAGGCAAGCTACCACAGCTAGACAATTTCTAAGTAAGTTGATGTGGAAATGCTATTTCAAAAGATCAGGAACACACATGTATACCTAAAACATGTAAATAAGCAAAGTAGATTGAACTTATGAACAACCTTAAGAATGAGGAATAAAGTACCTATCAAGTGTTCCACTAATAACAAAAGTTAATCCGGCTAAACAATCTGAAGCACCTTCAGGGACTTCCTGAGTACAAAACAGAACCCATGTTAAACTAATATTGCAACCACTCTAGCTCATTCCTTTGACAGTATATCTTACCTTTTCCCCTTTATGAGGAGGGTCTTTCCTATCAAAATTCATGAATCTACTTCCACCACCTCGGCCCCTTCCACCAGAAGGAGCTATTGAAGCACCCCTACCACCACGGCCCCTACTGTGACTCCTTCCACCAGACTTAAGAGAATCAGCATCTTTAACACCA
Source organism: Erythroxylum coriaceum (assembly GCA_026874005.2). NCBI lineage: Eukaryota > Viridiplantae > Streptophyta > Magnoliopsida > Malpighiales > Erythroxylaceae > Erythroxylum > Erythroxylum coriaceum. Next base: position 622,173 of record JANQAP020000240.1, read on the forward strand.
TCATCATCATCACTTTCACCTTCATCATCATTTACAGATTTCTGAGCAACTCCCCTACCTGTACTACTCTTCAGCTTTTTACTAGGGGTGACGTCAACATAATTACTTTTCTTATTAGGCATTACAAAGTCGTCGTCATCTTCACTTTCATCAACTTTGTGAACCTTTTTCGAAGGAGGAAGTTTCACAGATTTTTCACCACCACTTTGAGTTTTCCTCTTCAACGGAAGTTCCTCCACTTCTTTTTCATCTTTTGGCTCTTGTTTGTCTGCTGCAAAATACTTGCTTGTTTTCCTTCTACCTGAACTCTCTTGACCTCTTTGCGTCTGAACCCATATCAAACAATATAAATGAGCTGAATACTACTTAAACATGGTAATTGAAGTTGCACATGCAAATAATAACAATCTAAAGCGTTGTCTACACATATTAGCAACTGATAGCACTGTAAGTGAGTCAGGTCATAGACCTTTGTTGGTTTACACCCGTAGGAATAAGAATTGAGTATTCAGAATTGAGTAATACGTTGTCGTCATTGAATACTAATATGAAGTTGTTAGTGCCAGCGTGGCAGGTGGTTAGAAAGTCAGAGAATGTTAGCATTAAAGGGAACAGAAATGAGGAGGGGAGCATTCTGGTATTTTGTTGAAAGAATCATTGTAATTACGGCCTTTAGGCTTGGGCAGGATCAGAACCTTCTTTGGGTTCTTCCTGTAGTATTGAATAATATTCACATTACATTCTTGAGTACTCTCTAACTGTCCAGACACCTAACTCTAACAGCAACAATGCAACAAGCCATAAGGTTTTACATAACGACTACACCCAACCATCCAAAAATTATATACCAGAAGCAAAAATGCCGACTAGCATATCAAAATTTCAAGACTTTATGGACCTCAACAAACAATTACCGGCCTGCAACCATGTATGCATAAAGAGGGAGCAATTCACTTACGGTCATTTCAGGCTTTGACTCAGGTTTCTGCTCTGTTTTGTTTGGGGAAGATTGAGCAGGCTTAACGGCATTCCCATTGCCTTTGTCTTTGTCATGGGGCTTCATCAACCATTTCCTAATATCCCGTTGCTGTGATGCCATAAAAACAGAACTTTGTTTGTGCAAAAACACGTTAAGGTTCAAAATGATCAGAAAAATAAAACCCAATCAAACCCTATACCCTAAACCCTAACCCTCGTTTCTGTTAATCGGGATCGAAAAATGTATTGCCTTTTGTTTTACTTTATAGTCTTTTCCCGTGAAACTGAAAAAAAAAATCAAAATTTAAAGATTTTTCGTTCTCAAATTTTCCCAGAAACCAGACAAAAAGCAGCGTGGAGCGAATCAGAAAGTAACACAAAAGTGAGTCGTAAACTCACCATAGCTGAAATACAAGTTAAAGCACAAGCAACTCAAATTGTAACACTCCTGAGACTGATGAGCCAAAACCAACTAAAGAGAAAACAGTGCAGCGCAACCTTAACGTTTTCCCTTTTTTTGATGAAAGCCTGTAAATTTTGTCGCGTAACAACCACAAGCTTAAAATTACCAAGGGAGGCTTTAGCATTCCCTAACATAATATAAGTTAGCACTGCTCATCCCGACCCGATCGGACCCAAAAAAGGGCCCGTACCATACGACATCGTTCACTGTTTCCCTAAAATGGTGTAAACTCTTCGTACAGAAAATCGTTTTTAACTTTTTTTTCAAGCAAACCATAAATTTCCTTCTCTTTATCCAGTCAATCAGCTTCTTGAAAGCTGTAACCTTTAATGATTTTTAAAGTTTATCGTATGTTTAATTACTGTGGGATGATCTTAAATTTCTCTTTGAATCTCAGAGCTTGCGTTGTGTACATTAAGAAGATGCAACGGGGGTCTGATGGGCCAAGAATCTCTGGAATGCAGAAGCTAGTTTTAAGTCGATATAGAGGGTTTCTGAGAGCTGCTCTTTTGAAGCCGTCTGAGGAGAAGCACAATGTCCAACTCAATTATTTCAGCTGGGTTCCCGAGGACTTCTAAGGAAGTGGATCGCGTGGTAAGATGCAGCTGCATCTGCTCAAGGGGTCCTTGCACAATTCCGTTGCTTTCTTTGAACATCAATTCAACTTAACGAAGAATCCTAGTGATAGTGCTGAAGTTTGACATGATTGTTTGCTCCCTTTCAGTGAAGTAACTTCAACACAGTTTCAATGCACAAATTAAACGAAAATTTTCTCCTTCCTCTTTCACTTGATTTAAATGGCAATCTAAAAACAAAAAACAGCACTTGCAAGCAAATTCACAGAAGTTGGCATGATTGCATTATAAAGGGCAAGTGATATACCCTCCAAAATGAGATAATGTTATATGGTGCATTCTCTACAATTTGATTTTTCTAAACGAGGAAGATTAGAGAGCGGAAAAAAGATACTCAAGGGAGAACTCGACGAGCCAGCTACCTTTGTCTATCCCAAGAAGTCATGTCTTTGTCCTCAAGCCAAAGTGTAAACCCCCACAAAAGGCATAAGCACACTCCCCATCCAAAGCTTCCCATCCTTCTCTTCCACTTCACTAACTGCTTTAATAACTTTTCCCTCACTGTCCTCGAGTATTTGCAAGAGCTTACCTTCTGGACTGTATTTAACAACTACACCGTGAAGCCTGCCACCAATGTGAAGCAGATACTGAATCTTTGCAGGGATTGGGAGTTTGAGTAAGAATGTCCTCAGCTTGGGGTATAGTGCACATATGTAAGTGTAATATGTCCGCCGACAGTGGACCGCTACCCAAAAGTCACCATCTTCGTTCCGTCTAATATTGTCAGGAAAGCCGGGTAAGATGGCTAATACCTCCGAAGTTCCCGCCTTCTCACCTTTCAGCCAGTACTTACGCAATCTGCATTCAAATATATGGTATGAGATGTAACTGAAACAACAGTTGCATAGAGAAGCATTTCTGATGCCCAAGAAGGTGGCATTACCAGAACATGGGCTGTAAAAGTCTTTATTTCATTACCTATGACTTCTAATCATGGCAGAACACTGAACATCAAGACCCACCAAGCGATTTACATTGTTCTAATGCAAGTTGCTCGACTATGAAATGTGGAGGTAAACTCTGCTACAATTATTTCTCCCCCCTTTTGGTCTTTTTTCATCTAGCACTAGCACATCAAACTCATTCCGACACTCCCATAATGGTTAAGAAGAACATCCACTGATAAAAAAGTCCACAAAACAAAGCTAAAAATACACTTCTGGGCTTCAAAAGCCACTAGCAGGCTTTCTTTGTTGCATATACACTAAACCCGTGAGTGTCGATACACCAATTAAGCCATGAATCCACATCAAACTAGGCACTAGCAGAACCTGTGACCTCGCTCACATGCATAATAGCATTTATTTTACCAATAACTTTAGGTGCTCTCTCCTATATCTGACATGGAGAATAATCCATCTAAAAGTTGTATATCTTGGGCTACGGAAAATTTTCTTAACCATTTAGAAGTAAAGATGGAAAACAATCACAGATTTCCATTATAATAACACAAAGAAGAAGCAGGACTAACCTGCCAATAGATCCTTCACAAAAGACAAGGAAGGAACCGTCTTTGCTTATGGACACGCCATTAGGGAATTGAAGATTTGCCACAAGAACAGTGGTTTCTTTAGTAGTAGGATTATATTTCAGAAGTCTTCCACTATCCTCTGCAGAGAATACTAGCTGCATAAAGTTCCTGAAAGATATAATAATGGTATTAACAGTGCACCAAGAACCATTTAATAACATTTTGACCAAAGAGAAGCAAAGAAAAAACAACGATTTATTCAATTAGCACTGTCCACTGAATCCCGATAAGTTGGATGAATCTCATGCAAGTGCAAATGTTTAAACAAGCGTAACTGCGTTTTTCTAAAATCTTAGCAGTGAGATTATTGCCATGAGGAGTTAAACTTTGCTCTACATTTAATGTCATTGCAGAGTGAATTACATGGGCCCTGACTTGGAACAGGAAACCACTACTAATTCAAGAAAAACAGCAATGACATCAAGCCCTGGGATTAAAACTTTATCCACAGACCATAAGTACTCAGGCAGTTTGTTCCTTCCTTTTTCTCTTCAACGTAGCATTTGAAGGTGACACTGCACACATGAAAGAAACAGGAGGCCCTCTACTTTGTGGAGATCATGATTTTTTTCTCAATTGCATCTTTTTCATCACATTCCAGTTGCCATCTCAATGTTCTCAATATGATGATGAAATCAAATTTCCACAATATCATGTCCTAAGCCCAAATAAACAGAAGAGGCAATAGGATGCACCAATGATTTTGTAAAATATTATGACTGTCCTAAGCTTCCACATCAGCCCATTAGAGGTAAATTCAGACAGCGAATTGTCAGTAAAAGACAATAAGATCAGAAACTTACCTTCTTTGGTACTTAGTGCTACTATCTGTGAAGTAAACATTCCCTTCATCGTCAATATCTAGATCATTTGTGAACCGCAGAGGAGTTCCTTCCGCCTCTGTTGTAAGTGATGTTGCCAATCCACCCTCTGGCCCCACCTTCATCAGCCCAAAATAGGCATCCGCAATATACAAATAACCTGTTTTCTTGTTAAAACGGAGCCCCAAAGGCCTGCCACAAATGTGCTCATTCGGCAAATAATTTAAAGGGGATGGTTTATGGTCACAAATTCCTGTCCTGAATCCACAAAAAGAAGGAAAAATGTCTCGGTTAAAAATAAATCTGAAGATGGATGAACATAGAAACTAGCAGAAGAAATTTTGACTGATAACCAAAATTCAGAAACTACAATTAAATCATAAGCATTCTGTTGTTCTGGAAAGAAATATAATCTTCCCTTTGGTGCGTGACTGGTTCTCCATATCAATGGGAATAGAAACTCCAATCAATTCTGTGCAAAATGGAAATCTTTTTTGGGTACATCAGGAACTATATATCTTTATATTCCCTCATCTCATTTACCTATCAGGATTCAAACCCTAGCAGATGGAGGGGTACTCTTACTTTTCTGTCATCAGAGAAACACTTGATGTTTCATTTTCAGAGAGCTTGTTCCTTGACATATGATGATTGGGGTCCTTCAAGAGATGAATTTATTGACAGGTAGCTGGAATCAATCACTGTTTCACCTCTATACTCTTTTCTTCGAATTGTTATTAATGGCTCATCCTCGTTATATTTCAGGGCTAATAGCTAATTTTGATGCAATGAGACAAACTAAATTCAGTTATAAGTTTCCTTAGCCTTATGCCCTATTTTGAAATTGTGTGAAAAGAAATGGTTAGCATTGCTTATACATCTGTTGTTGGTATTCTAATATACTAGGAAACAGGCAATTGTTCTGATACAAGGTTTCCTGTTGGAATACTTGGAAATTATCAAAGTAATCTAGGAATGAATTCTTGAAAGTAGCCAATAAATTTATATGTAGAACAAAGGATACAAGCAGATCTATAAGCATAGATATTCTGATTTTGATTTCATGAGTGTATCGGTTCTCGACATTAGGTTGCATCTTTTCTATTGGCCGGTGGATTCATACCATGGTATATCAAATAGACACTTGCATCTTCATCCTCATTGGATGTTGAATTTATCAAGGTATTTGCTAATTCGTTTGACCGAAAAACTTCACAATTATCAATTTATTGATTTTATTCTGTGACGGGAAATTGGAAGTGTCTAAGGCCACTCCATAAACACTAATTGCTAAGTCTTGTTGTTTGACAAAGGATTTGTGACAAGAAAGAACATATCAACCCTAGACTTAAAGATTTACACTTAAATTGTATAATAAGTATATTTGTCATATGGATCTAAGATAGGGACACTATGGCTTGTTTGTCAAGTTTGATTTAAAAATAACGAAGGCTATAGTATTTGGCATTTTAAGTGAGACCTTATCCAATAAGTATTTAAAAGTTTTTATCTTTCCCCATGGATCTATATGGATATTGTGATACGTGAAAGGATATATTTCACAGGATGATGTAAAACCTGCATGATACAACCAGTTTAGATGTTTGAATGAGTATAGTTATTAATGTAGCCACAAACTTGGTGAATCAACTATGATTTTAGCATTAAGCAAGTGAGAGAATGCAGGAAGTATCAAGGTTCTGGCAAGAATTCCGATTGTTTTACAGTACCAAGTTTCATGTTTAGAACCCATCAGAAATAGTTGATTCAACTGCAAGCACGAAATATTGTCTTTTTAAATTTTCCTCAATTATAGTTAATTATGATTCATAAGTTTGGTCTAAAGATCCTTAATGAAATTTTCTTAAGCAATGCGCTCAAGAAAACAAAATATAGACATCCAAAACCCAGATTTTTAAAAAGTCGAAAAGGGAACAAAAGGTAGAAACAGACCTGTTATTTGAAGTGTAGGCAAAATCAGTCCAGCGCTGACCATCCCAGAACAGAATTCTACCATCAGCAACTCCGGTGTAAATTCCACGGCCATGAGGATCAAAAGTCACGCTCTCAGGGCCTTGAACTTGGTTCAAGAACTTGATTTCAGAATTCTGGAGCAAGTTGAGGTGATCTTTGTCAGCTGGGACGGTTGACCATAAAGGCATGTCAACCTTGTAGGCCTCGAAGTCTGGAAATTGCGAGATTGCACTGTGCTTGAAAGGGTCGACGCCGCAGTACACGGCAAGAAGGAGAAACAAAAACCCAAAAACCTTCGCTATAGTCATATCCGGAGCCTTGAGATTGATTTCTCTCTGGGAGCCAGATAAAGATTGAAACTTGATTAGCTGGGTAGTAAGTGAAGAGGTCAAACAAGCAGAACTCTACTTAACTAGCTTTTTGTTAGAGTGGTAGAAAGATGTACCGAGTGTTTGTTGGTGTTGAAAGTATCAACCAGGCGCTTGTCCGTTTCCTAACCTTGTTAGGAGTCCGAAACAATTAAGACAAGAAGTGGTAGGTACGAGGCGGGTCTCTATTTTCAATTTGTACTTGTAATTCCAAGGTGCTTAGATAAAGATGAACTGTTCAGCATGTTCTATCCTCCATTCTACATTACTACTAACTTCGCAAAGTATACGAATTTGTCAAATTTTATAAAATTTAAATAAATTTCTAAAGCTTTGATATTTACAAATTAATATTCTTTACTAAAAGTCGATAGAGTTTGACAATAAGCAGTATCTATTTTGGTTCGTATTAGACATATTTATATCAAAGTCTTTCCACAAACATTTTTTCACATTCGAGATGAGATAAATAGATTTGACTCAATCTGAAAGACTATTATGATAATTTGATATTGCCTTTTAAGGTTGAACTAATTGATAAGAAGCTTTATAAATTGGCAAGGTAATTTGAGTCATATTTGATTTGATACATTCGATTCAAGTATAACTCACGGTAAGGCCTCATTCTCATCTAATATAGTAGACATAGGCTGCGTTTAGATCTGCAGTGCAGTAGGGATAAGTACTTATTTACTGCAGTTTTCAAACGCAATCATATGTTTAGATCTGTGGGCGAACAACTAGAGGTTGAAGGAAACTGCGGTGCCACCGCAAAAATCCATAAGCAGAAAGAGAGTTGCAATAGGAAATTACTTCTGCGGTAGAAATTCTACTTTCTATTAATAACCTTCTAATAATTATTATTTTTAACTATACTCTCAACTAATAGAAAGCAAGTTCAATGTATCGTCTTCTTCTTACTTTAATT
>JANQAP020000240.1:629970-641678 GCA_026874005.2 Erythroxylum coriaceum
TTTGTATGGATTATAACATAAGTAAAACTAATATCAAAAATAAATATTAAAACATATAAAAAAGTCAAATAATATTACATAAATCTCAAAATAAACGTGAAGATGTGTTTGTGAGTGTTGTGAGAATTATGTGTAAAATATAAGGGTAAAAAGGACTAAAAAAATAGACTCATTAATTGATCTGAAAAATCTACCTAAAAAATTACTTTTTTGAGAAGCTCCAAATTTGAACTTCTTAAAAAGTTGTATTTTAGCTGCCAAAAAAGTTATATCTATTAAAAAAGTGCCTTTTTATTTTACAGCCAAAAGCTATTTTTCTTAAAAAAACTTTTGTGGTGAAAAAAGTGCTTATTCACCCTCCAAAAACTTAACTAAACAGGTACTTAATGGTTAAAAGCCATCTTTCAACAATTCCAAAATTAATCATAGTTTTGAGGGACTCTTTTGATGATAGGAATTTGGATTGAGCTCTAAATTGAGGGTAAGTGGGCCCAACTCTTATTGAAAATATCATATTTTAATATACTTATGATCTATTTTATGTAAAATAGTTCAATCGGTAATATTTTGATATAATATGAATTATATAAAGATAGTTAAATAAATTAATAAAAGATTCATTATTTTAAAGTAATTAGAGAGAATTTTCTATTATTCTTAATTATTAATAATTTAAGAAATTTTATGGCCAGAGTGAATTGAGATTTTAAAAAACTCTTTAAAATATTAATTATAGATCAATTATTAATTAACAAGAATGGATATAATTGAATTTAAATAAAGTAGACACTAATTTTATACTTTATGTCCAATTGAATATTAGATGACAAAAGGATTAAATTATACGTTATAACTATGTATAAATAGGTTAAGTCAAACCATTTTCACATTCTTATTATTTGGGTGATGTTGATAGATAATATTCTTGATCTATAATAATAAATTATTTATTAGAAAATTAAATATAAATTAAAGAAAATTTTAATTTATCTAATTCTAGTTATGAATTATAATTATAATTTATAATCATTACCAACATATTAAAAACCTAATAGTCACACATAAAGAATAGCTTGAAATAGAAATTTAAATTTAAATTAAGTTAAACTTAATCGTAAAGTTTAAGAAACTTTATCTATCAAATATAAGATATTTAATTTTGTTAAAGTTAGATTGTAATTATAGTTAGAGTTAGAGATAGAATTAGAGTTAGATTTAGTCTTTAATTATAATTAGCAATTAATTTTCATTAGAAATAAAACATTTCCCTACTTAGCCTTATTATTATTATTTTTTCTTGTAATGACTTTTTATCTTGTCTATCTTTATTGTATTATTTAGTTTATTACTGATTTTATATTTTATTTATTAAGTATTTATTTATTTTATTTTTATTCTTTTGTTCATATGGGTCATTCGGAAACAATCATCTCTGTTAATTAGGAGTAATTTTGCATACTACTGGACCTCTCTAGACTCCGCGTATAAACAAGATTTTTGCTAGATTGTTATTATTGTTGTTGTATATAAACAAAAGGATATATAGTTTTTGATGCGCAACTTTAGTTTTAATTCCCTGCAAAAATCATCAACTAATTGCTTAGGAAGATAAAGTAAGAAATTGAGAAAGAGAAAAGAGGGAAGAATTAAGAGAGAACCAAATTTTCAGTGAAGCTGAAAGTTAATGTGAATTTCATTTCAAGTGTGTCATGTGTGGCTTTTTTTTCACTACAGAATATACTTAATAGGTCAAAAGTCTTAAGAAACTAAACTACTTCATTTTTATTTTCCATATTAACTAATGGTTAGTGAAATTATTATGTAAGTATTGCCTATAATAAGGTTCATTAGACACTGTAGCATATATGCTTCTTTTAGATTTGCAATTGATACTTCTTTAGCTTTTATTTACAATAATATGTTTATGATTTTAGGAGAGGAGGAGGGTGGGCAGTGTAAGGATTTGAGTAAAGGATTTCTATACTTGAACTTGATAGTAGTTCATCCCCTAATTACTATATCATCATCATTAATGTTAGAAGAATTTGGTATAATATATTAATATGTTAGTTCTATTGCATATATATCTTATATGTGACATACAAAATGTGACTTCAATTGATTTTTTTGGATATATATATATTACCAAAGTTGGAAACTTATGTACAATCCTTTACAAGGAAAAGAACAAAAATAATGTAACCCATACTACTACATTACATCCCTACAACCGAACACCCTCTAATGACATTTATAATAACCAAGTCGTTCTAAGTGCCTGTCTAATGTTGTCTTGCTTCCCTTTTGCTATGATTAGCTCCCCAATCAAATGAACTATTGCCGTCGCAAGCTTATATTTATGTCGTTCATCACCTTTATATATGCGCTATTTCTCTCCCGCCATATGGTATATCACCATCTGAAACTATGTCTGGATAAGGATAGTATCTCGCTTCCCATTTCTAGAATAATGAAGAACATCATTTAAAACTTCAGGCCACTCATAAGAGAAACATGGGATTCCAAGCATATACAATATTCTACTCCACACTGCTTTGGTGTATTCACATTCAAAAAACTAATGATTCCTGCTCTCATTTACATTTTTGCATAAAACACACAAGGGGTCAAAGATACCAAACCGCTGATCTTTGGTTCGCAATCTATTCTTAATGGTAAGCCACAAAAAGATAGCAGATTTAGGACATAATACCTGCTTCCAAACTAACTTAGCCCATTGGACCACTTCAGGAAAATTCCTCCCTATACTATGTGCAGATTTGTTAGTAAACTCCCCACAAGGATGAGCCACCCATATGAACTTATCTGAATGTGTATTCAGCTGAACTCCATTCACATGCTCATCAATTAAAGATACAAACTTGCAGCTATTCATCCTCACCCTCTCCTAAAAGATCCATGCAATCTTAGTCTCCTTGAGAAACCTATTACGAAGAGGAAATAACTTATTCCGCACCCATAAAGGACTAAAAATACTCTAGTTATCAAACCAAAACCAAATATCCTCTCCATTCCCTACCCTACATTTTATATATGGATAGATCAATTCTCTAAGTTTCAACAAACTTTTAAAAATCTAAGAATGATCATACCTCTCCAAAATTTGCTAAAAACTCTGTCCATTAAGTTGATAAGTTTACACCCACTTAACCAACATCGCTTCTTTATCCACAAATAATCTCTATATTCTCTTCATAAGTAATACACATTGCATTTGTGTAATGGAAATGATGCTCAATCCTCCATATTTTTTTGGCACTACAATATCACTCCATTTTACCTTAGCTCCCTTACACTGATCATGCTTACCAATCCATAGGAATGATTTTTGTATCCTTTCCATGTCCTTGATCACTCTCCTTGGAATTACTACATGAGCAGCCCAATGTATATGCAAACTGTTTAGAACCGATACAATCGAGGTAACTCTAGTAGCAAGTGAGAGAAACCGATTTTGCCAAGCAAAAATTCTACCTTTCAATCTTTCAATTAGTGGTAGGAAATCAGAAAATTTAGGCTTACCTGAAGTGATAGGAACCCTCAGATACCTGAACGGGGTTTCCTAAATAGCTATCCCAACTAATCTTGTGATCCTCTCTGGATTGTGCATATCGGAAGAAACAAATATGCCATTCTTCTGAACATTCATCTTCAGTCCCAACCGTTCAGAAAAGGTATGCATCAAGCTCATCATTAATGAAATCACATGAGGTTCTGCCTTACACAGTAGTATAACATCATCTGCATACAACAAATGTGACAATCTCAGTTCACTACATTTATAATGATACTGAAACCGCCCATTACAATCCACCGGTCTAGATAATAATCTGGAAAGATCCTCCATGACAAGAGTGAATAGGTAAGGGAACAAAGGGTTCCCTTGCCTAATTCCTCTAGTGATATGAAAAGGTTTTGTAGGAATGCCATTTATTAGAACACTGATCAAAGTGGTTTGAACACATTGTAAAATCCAATGACAGAATCTCGGAGGCATACCAATCCCTTCCAATTAATCCTTCACATATCCCCAGTCAATTGTATCATAGGCTTTAGATAGATCTATCTTTATAGCACAACTCTGGAGCTTTTTACCAGTATGATATTCGCCTAACAATTCTTGCATCAACAGCATATTATCCCCATTATTTCTTGAAGGGAGAACTCTGCCAACACTATTTTAATCTACCAACCAGTAGAGAAGCAATGATTTTATACATTGTAGTGCAGCATGAAATGGGACGATAATCAGTAATCATTTTCGGCCTCTCCTTCTTTGGAATGAAATAGAGGTACGTGTGGTTGATCTCCTTCAGGAGTTTACCCAAAGAGAAAAACTCTAACACAGCTTTCATTAATAGCTGACCTGTAATGTGCCAAGTTTTTTGAAAAAAACCGACTGAGTAACCATCAGGTCCAGGAGCTTTCGATCTATGTAACCAAAATAGGGCCTCCTTGACTTGTTGAGCTGAAAAAGGGAGCATTTAGCTTCTCCAACCTTTCTTGACTTGGACAAAACTCCAATACATTTTTAACCCCAAACCTACCCCTTTCTCTCTTGGAATTCCTCATAAGCTTCATAAAAAACTCCCGAATATGGTCAGCAATTTCCAGTTGGCCACACACCCAATTGCCCTCCTCATCCTTCAGCTCAGTAATAGTATTGGTATTCCTATGAGCTAGAATCGAAGCTTGAAAAAATTTTGTATTGGAATCTCCCTCTTTGAGCCATGTTTGTCTTGCCTTCTATTTAATGATCGAATTATGCAACTTCAGAGCCTCCTACTATTGTTGCATCCAAGCTGCCTATGTGACTCTTAAGCTATCATTAAGCGGATCTCTATAACACTCCCTCTGTATTTTAGCCAACTTGTTGCCCATATCCTGCAAATTTTGATTTCTATCCTTACTAAACACCTTAATGGCTGCTTTGGCAAGTTTCAGTTTTTGCATCAATTGAAATGCCTTATATCCAACTACCTCAGTCTGCCAAACTTGAGAAATCACTGCCATAAATCCCTCCACCTACATTAAACCATTAAAAAATCTGAATAGGGCTCCAGTCTGAAATCCAACACACATTTGACGTGTTACTATGGGCATATGATCAGAAAATTGTGGCTCTCCAAACATAACCGATGTAATAGGAAAAAACCTGAGCCAGTTTTGGTTCACCAACGCTCAATCCAATTTTTTCCTGATGAACATATTACCTTTTTGTTTGTTTTCCCAAGTAAACCACCTTTTGATACCTCTGAGATCCACTAAATCAGTGTTTAGAAATAACTAGTTAAGCTCAATCCCGGAACCCCCATTAAATCGCACTCCTCCCTCTACCTCATCCGAATTAAGGCGACAATTAAAATCTCTTATCACTAGCCACGGGTGTTGCATCCCCACATGCAAACTCAGTAGCTCCTCCCACAATTTAGTACGTTGGAAAGCCAAATTTGTCGCATATATAATAGTCACCTCAAAATGAAACTTACCGATCAGCCAACAATGTAAGTGTATGAATTGATCCCCTATCTTGAGCACTTGGGCTGTCACTAAATCCAAATTATACCAACATAAAATCCTACCATTATAATGGTGGATATGATTAGAAATCAAACACCAATTAGGCCCCAAAAAATCCCTACTTTTTTGCACAACATTTGCTTTTATTTTAGTTCCAGAAGTCCTACCAAAATCGGTTTATCCGTTGCAACTAGTTTTTGCACCATCTTTTTTTTTAAGGGGATCATTGAGTCCCCTTGTGCTCCAAACTAGGATCGACATATAAATAATCGCCTAAAAAAGACACTCAGGGGATATAACCCCTTTATGTTTTTTTTCCTTCCCTTTCTTTCTACCCACGCTTCTTTGAGATTTCCCAACCGAAAACTGACTAGACTCAGCTAAGTTTGTTTCCGAAACTACATCTATCCCCATGTTAGAACTTTGCTCAGTATTCTCCATCGCCATACCTGCTAGCTTCAGATCCCTCCATTCAAACTCACATCAGTCTTACTAGGAGAATGCACCACTTCTACTTCTGCCTTTTCCCTTATGGGACTAGGACATAGACCTTCACTAGCAGTAAGTTATCCACCTAATTCAGTCCCCTCCCTACTACTGGTAGCAACCCCTGTTTGAGGATCAAACTGGCCTTTCCCAGTACCCAAAGACAGCTGCATATTTGGTTCCTGCTCCAATAATTCCCCTTCTTGCGCCTGATTCCTCTAAGGCATAGCATCTTGAATAGCTATCGAACCACCCCCATTCATCTCCTGTAGCTAACCCAAATCAGTACCCATCACTTAAACCACATATCGATCTGCGTCAATCTCCAAATCAGAGTGCCAACCTGACTTAAGCATCCTTCCAGTAGCGACCCATTTTTTAGTCACATTCAATGGCTTCCATAGATACGAAATGGAGATGACATCCCGTGCTAGCTCTCCTACTTCACCAAGACGAAGAATAGGCAAAGAATCTGGTAATTTTGCATCTTTGGGAACTTCAATGCAGAGCTTTGCATAACCGATTCGCTCCATAGCTACCGTCTGGGAGTCCATGCAAATCGGCTTACCTAACGCACTTGCCAGATAACTCAACCCTTCTACAGTCCAGCACTCTATCGAGAGGCCATAAAATTGCACCCAAAGTGGGATAACCTCTATCGCCCCTCTATCAAGACCCAGACCTGGTCTCCATTGCCGCAAGAACAATGGTTGATCACCTATGTGCCAGGTACCTTGCTCGAGTATCTCACCAATATTCGAAGATTTAAAAAACTTGAAGAGGATCAACCGCAAGCCTCTATTAACATGGTTTTTTCAAGACCTTTCTTGCTCCATTGAGCCATAACCCACGTATTTACCACTAGAAATGCCATTCTCTTGGATCAGAAAAAACTGACTAATGCATTTGACCATGCTCGTGTGCCAACCTGAAGTAACTCCAAAGGAGGAGAAAAAATGCCATCATGCATCACATCTGGATAACATTTAAGCTTACCCTTATTATGTTGATCACCGAGCTTGTTCCTCCAAGCTCCATTAGCAACTTTCTTGTTCAAAGTGTTATCCCCAGAAGCTTGCAGCTCGACCTTGTTTCCTCGCTTCTTGGCTATGCTCATCTCAAGGGACAAAGGAGGGAAGGAGACCAAAGACGGAGATGGATCTCCCATCGCCGGGAAAACTACCGGAGAACAACGCCCTGCTGTACCCTTGCTCGTGAGGGAAATTACTTCCCACCCCTACTGATGAAAGGCTCCTGTTGTGTTTGGAAAGGGTAGGAAAAAAGGGCATGAAGGTATAAGCACAAGATTGGGCCAGAAGAAAAGGTAGAGAGAAGGCAGAGGATTTTAAAGGTGGAGAGAAGGCAACAAACAACCATAAATTGGGTTATATGCGTTTGAATCTATTAGCTCGTTAGCTTTTAGGTTTCAACTTTTAATTGGGCATTTATATTCATATTAGTTGTAGATTAATAGATATTTTGTAGCCTTCTGAAACATAATTGGTATGCAATCCTTGTCACTAAGCATATACGTAATGGTACAACGTTTCATACGTTCAAGAAATTATGCAGTTTATGTAACGTCCCAATAACCCATGTTAGGGGCTAGGACCCCAAAATAGTGTAAATGAGAGTATACTGAGAAAGTAAAAGTGCATTTTATGTATCATATGGCACATTTAAATATGTGAATTGTGTTGATATTCATGAAATAATTGTACATGCATTCATTGACATTTTCTGGGGTATGAAAAGTTTAAAATGTTCATTATGTGAATTGTAACAAGTTTATGCCTTTAATTTTAGTACGATTGATTACAAGTAGTAAATTTGAAATTAATTAATATAATTAGAAAATTGAGGGATTATAATGTATATTTGGTTTAGGAAAAATATCAAGTGATAAGATAAATTGATACATGAAAATTAGAATGATTAAGCCTATAATTGAGTGACATTTGACATTGATCATTGTGGGACAAATGGACTAGTAAGTTGATGACAAATGGAATTGATTAATGGACAAATGGCTGTTGTACTTAAATGACATGTGACCTAGCTTTAATGGTAACATATGGCAGCAACTATAATTGATAAGTGTTGAACATGCCTTTAGACATGTGGCCATTTCATTAGAAGACACCTAACACCTTAGGTGTAACATTCAGCAGTAGCAAACTTGGTTCAGCTCATTTCTTGTTCTTTCTTCTCTCACTCACATCACCGAAACTCTCTTATTTCACCCCCTGAACTTGCTTATGGTTATGCCTAATTGTTGCACAAATAATCCATATTTTGGCCTCACAAAGTTAAGTAAAAGATCAGCTTGAAATTGCCTTACTAAACCTAGCTGAAATTCATCTAAATTTTACCTTGACTGTGTGATGTTTCTGCTTGGTTGGAGTACTAGATTGGCTTGATCTTTTGAGCTAGAATTGGAGTTAAACATGTAGTTAAATGATTAGTGTTTATATCATGTTGTGATAGAGAATTGAGTGATAAGTTTAGGATGAAATGGTGAGTGTGCTGGAATATTATGAACTGAAATATTTTCATTGAACATGCTTCGATATTTTGCTTATATCATCATCTGTAGATTTTCAAATGAGTTGATTCTTAATTTAGATTAAAATAGAGACATATTTCTACAACTTTCTTGAAGAAGTCGAATTTTAATTCTATCTTTAAGAATTTCAAAATCTGGATTGAATTGAGTCTTGGCTTAGGCTATAACACTACCCGAGATAGAAATCATATCCTGTTGTTATCAAATAAACTGTATTGATGTAGGCCGAATCAGATAAAAGTGTCTTCACAAAAATTATATCTTATTCTCTTAACTTTCAATTGGTATAAATTTTGTAATTTTTGGAAATGTGAATTGAGAGATATGAGCTGTACAACTTGAAAGTATGATCCTACATTAGCCAAAATTTCAAATGTACTCAGTCTACAGTATTTTGAGCATAACTCATAGAATAATGAACCAAATTATATGATCTTGGAGTCATTAGAAACTTAAGGAATAGGGGAACAATTGTTTAGAAGGAAGTATTGTCTAAAAACTCCATCTTCCTTGTCGTAATGATCATGCAAAGTTGACCTGAAAGTGGGTTTGAGAAAAAACTGGAATAGTTAATGAGTGTATGAATTTTGATACATTTGGAGTACAGAAGTATACTCAGGAATATGTCATTGAACATGCATGTTACATTATACATTTATAAAAATGCATATTCAGTTACAGGAACAATGTGGCAGTAAGCAAAAAGGGAGCAATTGTGAGTAACCTAAGATGGTCTCACTTTGACTTGTTTTGTTTATTACTGAATTGAATTTGATATTGATGAATGTGTACTAAATTGCGTACTGAATTTCAGACATGAAATGTTTGAGGAGTTTTGATGCATGATTAAACATTGGAGGTGCCACTTGTATATGAATGAGATTGACTTCATGGTTCTCAACTTGAACATTCATGTCGGACTTAGTCCGATGATTGTTGTGAACAAGAACATGATACAAATGTAAGTGATCAAATGTGATGATTGAAATTGAGGAATGCATTTCATTCCAATGCATGAAATATAAAGGTAGTTGTGACTGATGTCGCCAGTGAAAAAAAAGAGCTTAAAGCTTAGACAATTGTGATTAGAGCCTAAGGCTTATGTACAAAGAGCCCTGGGTTCCTAACGGATAAAGGACAGTATGAAAGAGCCCGGTATCCATAAAGGATACAGGACAGTGAAAAAGGCACACAGTCACAACAATAAAATAAATAAAATCGAGTCTCATAAGATTGCATACACATATGATCTAAATAAATTGAATGATTGTAATGTTTTGAGAACTTTGTGTATGAAAAATGTGATAAATTGTCAATGTGTGTGTTCTGCAAAATTGTACTGAAATGAAGAAATGTTTGAATTTTGTTTTTGGAAGATGACAAATGTGATTAAGTGTTATGTGTTATTACTGGACAAAAATCAAATTGATTGGAATAACATGATTCATTGTGTATTGTATGACAAGAGTGAACCATCGAGGCTGGTTACTCTGCTGGGTTCGCAAAACTCACTAAAATTGCAACGTTCACAATTTCAAGTTCGAGAGAGCAACGACCTAGCTTTTAAGACTGCATAGAAGAGATTTGGTAAAATTTGTCGAGATCAGATATGGCTCAAATGTCAGTCAATTGGGACTGAAGTAATAGTTTGTTTTAATTTTTATTTAGTTTCCTCATGTATGTAGCATATTACATAGACTGAGTTGTAAAAACTCTAGGTTGACATTGTAAAATATGGATGATGGTTAATGCTACAGTGTAAATTATAGTTTGAGAAATGAAATGAGGAAAATTTTAGTTTTCAGACAATGTGTTATTTATGGTTTTACTTACGATGCCATGTGATATAGTGAAGGTGAAATGGTTAACACATCATTTCTATCGGGCATGTGCACGTGTGTCCGAAGGGTACACGTGCATGTGTCAGATGGGAGCGGGATGTTACAGTTTATTTGTTCTTTTATATTAGTTAACTCATAACTTTATAAGTTCTTTTATTATACTTATAGTGTTAGACATACAATTCCCAACTTTTTCTATGTTTTCATTTTGAATTTACATCCATTTAACACTTTAATTTATCGTAAGTACTAAAACTTTAATCAATGGTATATATCCTACTCGAAAAGCCAGTTTCTAAAGATGGCTAGCCACAATCATTAAGCTTCAAGGAATAAAAAGTTATAATCTAAAAGAATTTTTGACTAATTTGTTAATCAAATTATAAACTATTTTTCTTGTATTTTTAAGGTTAAAATTACAATGGAGAATAAAAGTTACTCAAAAAAATTTCAATGAATTAAACATCATTTACTTGTGATAAGGTTGATATAATATGAAATTATTTTTCTTTTCCTCGGACATCTTATAAAAATATTCAAGATAACTAAATATGTTATGGTAAAATGTTTAAATAGAGAGGAATTTATATAATGATAGAATATCTTCATAGTGTTAAGGGTAATATTGCTTCTTGTTAAAAGGTATCATTTGATGTACATGAAAGGATTGAAGATTATTCAATAACAACAAATAAAAATAAAAAAATAAAGAGACCCAGAATATATCTTTATGAAATGATGAAGTGTGATAAATATTATATAAACAAAAAAGAGGAAAGTTGTTATTGATATATATTTTTATTTTCCTCTAAAAACCACCCTTAGTTTTTAACCTGGTGTAGAGAGTGTTTTTATTGATAAGAATGTTGTTTTACGATGTAAAAGAGTTGGGACTTAGATGGTTCTATAATTTATCTAGTCCTTTAAATGCTTTAAATTTACCTTATTTTCAAGAAGCAATAAATGATACAATAACGATAATTTTAAGATTTAAGCATCCTTCTTATTATGAGATTTGTGTGCCTTTACTTTAAGATTTAAAAGAGGAATATTGGTTGATCGTAAATCACTACAACAAAATTGCGTATTAGCGTCGGAATATTTCCGACGGCAAAAAATCCGTCGATAATTACAGACAGAATGTCCCCAATCCGTCAGAAAATAAAATGTTTTACTGACGGAAAAAAATACGTCGGAAATACTGTAGGAAAAAATTTAGCGCAAAATCTCCGACAGAAAATAGCGACGCCAAAGGTGTCGGCGACGGGAAAAAA
>JANQAP020000240.1:697860-708676 GCA_026874005.2 Erythroxylum coriaceum
TATTGCATGCGAGACAGGATTAGAGGTCGGGATCAGTTCGCGTCTGCATTGGTTTTCTTTATATGTCACTAAATGTATTTTCCGCAAAACTTGTGTATTATTTGTAATTGAATATTACAGTTTGTATTAATTCTGAGAAACTGAAATGATTGTATTTTGCAATTCCGAAATGGGCCCAAGTGGCTAATAAAAGTTCTGTTGATTTCATTGTTTGTAGCAAATGATTATAAAACAAAGTGAACGTTTTGGTTATTGATTTTCTGTAATTTATGTTTGCGATTAAAAAAAAATTTATACCGAGTTTTAATTGTTAAGTGATGTGACACGCCACTCTCGCGGGGCACGAATTCGGATATCACTATCGATATCGGGTTTGGGTCCGGCGGGAGTGGGGTGTTACATATAATATTCAGATCCTCGTATGAGACTTCAAAACCAAAAAAAAAAAACTTAGATTACCTAAATTCTTCATCTCAAATTGGTAATGTAAAAATGGTTTGAGAGTTAAAATACCTCGAGTATTATCGCCAATGATAATCATATCGTCAACAAAAAAAAGAAGAAATCTTTCAAGAAAGAGTTGCTTTTACAATCGTTTATACTATCAATCGTATTCCTACTCCTATTATAAGTAATATCTCTCCTTATAAACACTTATATAATCATATGTCTAATTACCAAACTCTAAAGTCCTTTGCAATGCTTATTTTGATCTTGTTTTGTGACATAAGTACACCAAAGGTCTTGTTTAAGTACCTCAAACAAAAGAAAGAAGAGTTTTAGAAATACATTGAGCAGAGAATGTTTTGTATTTCTCTTTACGGGTAAAACTATTACATAAGAAAATATTTATTCATGAATTTACATAAAAATATACATAAGAATGTACTACTCTAATTATTACATAAATCTATAATGTATATACATTATACATTAACAATCTAAATACTAAAAAGATAAATTTTAAAATCAATATCATGCAAATCAAATCTAACGAAAAGATTAAATTAAGATTAGGCTAAAATAAACATATAATTGTTAAAAACAATTTTTTATTTTTTAAAGAAACAAATTAAAATAGACAAAAACTATAAAACAAAATTTTTTATACTATTAACGATAAATAATAAATAAATAAAAAGAGAAAAAAGGAAGGTCATTCTATTTCGACAAAAGACCCACACCCAAGTTCCATAACTTTGGGTTCGCTATCCCAATCATGATTTTCCTACCTCCAGAAAGAAAAGTCCTTCCTTTTTTGTCCTGTTGTGGGCGAGAAGGAATTCGAACTCCCGACATCGTGGTTTGTAGACAAGTGCTCTAATCCTTTAAGTTACATGCCTCATCCCGTTTTCATCGGATCTGTTCCCGAAAGTACCCTAAAAATGGAACCTTTCCTCTTCCCAACCATAAAAACTATAAAACAAAATTTACTTGGAGTTATATAAAAATTAAGTTTATAAAAGAAATATTGAAAATAAACTTAACTCTTAGAATTATGCAACGACTTTAAAGGAGTTGTTAAATTGTTATATTTTAATTAATTTAGGTTATTTACGAAACGATTTAAAATTGAAGGTATTGAAGATCAAATAGATCTACCTTTGAGTTACTTAAATCCATTTAGAAATAGTTACGAAGAAATAAAGATAAGTTGATTAATTTTATATTATACAAATTTTTTATTTTATTTCAAAAATTTTCTGTCATTAAGTGATTTTAATTTAGTTAATTTAAAATTATTTATTAACTCTAAATCTATTTTTTTTTAGAAGATAAGAATACATATAATAATTTTTTTGTTATTTTGTGAATTGTGAGAGTGCGTGAGCGTTGACGGTGAGTACATGCAATGGAAAACGAAGCTACTGCCAAAGAGACGAGAGCAAACGTCAACATGGCTGGTGTAGAGTTTTAAGTGGCGACTCAGGTTGCTCCTGTCATAAGCTGCCAGTGGAAGACTCACGTGGCTCTTACAGGACCACGAGCACATGTTCACCCGTTATGGCGCAATCGAAGCGGTCATTTCTGTCTGGCCCGACCCGAGAAACAGAAAACAGGTCCCCTCGTCGATCCACACTAAGCCCTCCAGACCCTGGATTTAGAGGAATCCAGTAACTCCTGTGCTTGGTTATTTCCAAAGGCTATACGCTGTTATCAGCATATCGCCAGTCAACATAATATATTGGACTTAGCTTTAAGCAGTGAGATTCAGTGTTCCTATAGCTGATCGTTTTTAATATATGCCACTCTGGACTAGAAATTCTTAATTTTCACTACTCATGTCTTAAATCTCTTTTTTTTTTTTTTTGAAAGGCAAAAAATTTCCATTAACCATATAAATGAGTTAAACAAGGTGGGATAGAATCCCAAAATGTCAAACAAAAGAAATTGCAAAACTCTATAGCAAATACATGAGCTCCCACATTTCCTAATTCCACCAAATTCTGACTGATCATCATGGTGTGATTGAAGGGCAAGCACCACAAGTTAAGAATCAGTGAAAATGCTACGCAGGGTTGATTGCCATAATATTATGATGACTATCCTACTTGTATTTGGTATTTGATTGATTAATTTACCGAAACTGTTCAATCCATTTTGTCATGGTTATACCCTGAGTTGCTTTTCCTTTTTTGTGTTTTTTGGCTTGAAAAATCAAACGTTGGGGAGATTATATATTTCAAGTGCAATAGTTTCTCAGTTTCAGTAATATGCACCATTTAACTCTGTTTTCCCGGTTCGTCCCAGAAGGGTAGAAGGCTATAACCAGGTCATAAACTGGCAAGAACCTGCCACCTTAGAGAAGCTGGAGCTGATCTTGACTTCAGACTTTCACTGTTCAATATACCATGAGACGCTAATTCATCACAATAGAACTATATCCAAGTAACAATAAGAGTTAAAAGGAAGCAACACCCTGACGTCTCACATATAAAAGTTTACAATTCAACAAATTTCCATTGAATATAATTGCATGTAAATGTTGTTTTCATCCAATTTTCACCTTGTAATTAGCATGGCAAGATATTCTGCAGCTTTCATCACATGCTACCCCTTGTCAGACTTGGCTCTTTTTCCTGGAAATTAAAGGTAGGGAAGCAAGAATACTTACTGAAAATTCGCCTAACAGCATTAATTAGTGATTGCTTAGTTCTGAAAACTCTCACAACTTCGTCTACATCAGAATCACCACCCACTAACATTCTTCCACATTTCACATAGCAATTAACAAAGAGATAAATAATGCAACAAACTCATAAATAGGAGGTGAAGGTTGAATTTTAAAAGCTCAGAAATTGCTCATCAACATATTCAATATCTCTAGACATCACTTGTACAAAAGTTATTACTCGAGCAAACACGAGTAAACTTTTCTTTGGGCTTGAAAGCAATCCCCTTAGAACCTTCTTTCATTAATAGTTATAAAAGTATCACTTCATGATCTTCTCTACACTTCTTTCTATCATACAACCATCGCCTGCACCTAATTTATGCTAAAAATCTTTCTTCACTTTGATCCATGCAGAACAAATTTGAACAAAATAATGGAAGGAAAAACAAAATGCTTCCCCCTCAAACAATACTTTTAAGACTATGGATTGCAAAATTGTTAACAGTTTTACCAGTGACATTAGCTTCAATATCTTTGTCAACAGTTAATTACTCCAAGGTCATTCCTCTACAATTCTTCTGTAGAAAAGAACATAAGCAGCTGAAGTCTTTATCTTATCACGGCTGATAGGATGAACTTGGCTGTCGTCAAAGTCAAACCATCGATCACCACCATGCTACATCCAAATGAAGAGAATTGAACATTTTAGAACTAAGCTAAGCTCAGATAACACCAAGTTATTTTCCATGATTAATTAATAATAAGGTCAGGAAAAGAACTCTATTACTACATAATCCGATATAGGCATTTCCATTCTTCTGTGATAAATTCATGCAATTTGAGGATCTGCCCAAAGAAATTCATAATTACATTACAAAGAGAACACATGGGCACACAAGTAGAATGTATTCAATCTTTGAAGCTGTATTGCCACCGACCAGATAAGCCTTTCTCAGTAAGAGAATGCAGGCCCATATCAGTTAAAGAGAATGATAAATTCATATTTAAACAAGCATATAACTGGTGAAGTTAGAAATATTATGAGCTTTATGTTTCCCCTGTAGGTATCTAAACTTCCAGTAAAACAATGCTTCAAACAGTAACATGCTTATGCTTTCTGATTACATCAAGCTTTGGTTTCAACAGGAGTTAACAACTAGATGGCACAATAGTATTTCTAAATCAACAATGAAGACTTCAGTTTTAACACCAATTTCAACCTTCAAGTCTACCAAGATGAAGTGACAGTACTACCAAAACCTGTATACTATGTCCTCAACTGAACAAATCGTCAAAATAAAGGCAGAAAATGTAAAGAACCAAAACACAAAGATACACTTACATGGATAAATGCTGTGTAATGCCCACCACCCATGCTTCCATAGTGGTTACTGATAGCATAAAGCATGTAACGGTGAGATATCCGACCATTCTTGTATGATATGTACGACGATAAATCAAGATCATCAACAGGGAATTCCACGTATGAGTCTAGTTTGTTTTTCATAAACCGAGTATATGAGAACCGCTTCAGATGAATGACCAGAATCTCTGGCAACCTCCAAAGATCCAATTTTTTACTGGCTTGCCGGTGCTTCTTGCAGCCTGGACAATACCTAAAACCATATACAGTAACAAAAATTACAAAGATGAAGATAATATATAACAGATCAAAAGCTCAAACGAAAAACATAAGGTTTCTAGAGCTGTTACTAATAAAAAGGAAATAAAACTATAAACTAAAATGGTTGCGTTGCATTCTCGATGTCTATGAAATAAAGTGCCACAAGCCTAGATTATAAAAAATTAAGAAGATTTAACAACTTCATTCACCAGTTACAAACTTCCTCATGTTCAAAAATTTTGTTATCACCCCCTTGTTCAAGACATTGATAGTTTATTTGGACAGTAATATTTCAAATCAGCGATAACTTTTACTTACAGGAGCCCTTTTGCATATTTTCATATCACATAGTAAGCATGCATAACATTTTCGCAAGGTTATGATTTGTACTTTTATGGACCATAAAGTGCTTGAAAGTTGAACCGAAATAAAGAACATACAGCACTCTGAAATAAAGTTCCACAATGCAATCGGCAAACAATCAAATGTCTCAAACTTTCCAAAATGTTTATCACTCCAAGTGAGAAATATTCTAATAGTTCTCTGAGCAATAATGTATACTGACCACATATCTTCTGGTCCAAGAGGTTCCTCCTTTAAAAAGGCTTCAAGGCACTTGTAAAGAGAAACAGTTTCCTGAGGTTTCTTTGCATGAAATCCAGACTTGAAAATCTCAGGTAATGAGCTAAGACGGTGAGTGTCATAAAGTTCAATATGTTTTTCTGGCCAACATACAAGAACATTAAACCGTCTGGTTGTGCCTGTCATAGACACAGGTTCATCCATTGCTATTTTGATATCCTTTACTGTACCCCTGTCATTTGTTACATAAAACTGAAGCTCATCATCTAATGGAGAATCAATGCCTTCTTCATTTGAGGAATCTACTGCCTCTGTAACTTCTTCAACTGCAGTGCTTTCAGAGGCAACACAATCACCATGAACAGGCATTTGAAATGGAGCAAGCAATTTTACGTATAGATCATGGAAATCAGATCCGTTTACTATATTAGAAGCTGTTGCCAGAAGAGGAATTCCAAAAGCCTTCCAACTTGAATTATGGGTGTAATGCCTGATATTGAAGAATCAATCAGAGAGCTCGTATGGTAGGATAATACAAATATTAGTATAGGAGGGAAACTCTTCAGTAAATGTGAGTAGAAACAATGTGAAAAATAGGAGATGACACCTCTGACAGTTATAGATATATTATATGCAAATGCTGACAATAAGACAAATGAAAGTAGCTGGAGAGGAAGATGGATGTTTTATAAGTCCATGCATACACCAGAAATATTGGGAACAAGTGTTACATATGGTTGCAGTGATGCAACAAAATTTTCATAGCATTAGAAGAATGCATGAATACAAATACACTGAAGAAAATATCACCTTCAAAGAATTATGACTTGAAAATAGCAGTGTCTATTGGATTTTAGATTCTAATATATGCAAGCAACCTGTATCTAGAAACATACAAACTTCCCGGTGTCGTATGTTAGTTCTAAGGTCTCAAACAATATTTTGTTTTCAATTGCAATGATCACGTAAGAAAGTTACCAGGTGGTGATTCACAAGCTCAAATAGAGGAACCAATTCAACACACTTCTGAAGAGAAGTCACAGTCATTTTAACAATGCCAGGAGTAGATAATATCAGACTACAACACCAAAACTAAGTTCTTATAAAAGTTTTAAATAGATAAAGATCATCACCTAAGATCATGCCAGTTAATATGTAATTGAAAACTAGGCTCAGGACAAGAAAGAATCTGGCTGCCAAAATGGTCTAAACCTCGGGCATAATTTTGGAGTTAACCATCCCTACATCAAACCCATACGTCTTTGATCTGTACCCATCCCCACCCACATTGCAGAAAGAATGAAACACAAAAAGCAAGAAAAGTATAATGGGTTAAGAGTTCCCTACATAGAGAATTAGCATATTTTCCATGATTTGCATGAATAGGCAGCAAAATTCTCTGATGCCAAGACAATGGCAACTTCCAGGGTCCAAACAAGAAGAAGAGAAATATAAACCACAGATATATTGAAGGAAGAGGCATCATACATCTGAATAAGGTATTAGTATCCATGCATTTTCCAGTCTGATAATCAATTTCCAAAGATGACAACAAAGTAGAATAAGTGAGTTTTCCCTGCAGAACTAGAACCATGCAAATTAAATGATCAAAGCAAGAATCAAGCAAAACTTACTCCTTATGCTGATGCATGAATACAATCAAAGGAAAACTTCCAACATCTTTCTTCAACCGATAAGCAACCAATCGGTCACCATCTCTGATTAAGTTTAAAGAATCTGTTGGCTCTTCTAGGTAACGTATAATGCAACTGTTGTATACCTGTGTAGAATTCTCCAACTTCAGTAAAGAAATGGCAAATGTATAGATAAATTTTTTAAATATCTAGAAAATTCAAGAGATTTTTATAGACTAGAACGCACCTCTGCTACCAATAGGGTCTCATCACTCCCAAGAGAACAAGCAGCACTTAGGGCCTGGATCAGATCTTCACATTTTCCGTACTTGGGCACAGAAATGGTACATGGCAATGGCATACTACTTCCATCAGTACTGACAACCGTCAAAGTCATAGTCCGTGTATTCGTTGAAGGCAAGGGAAGTGATAAGTACATGAATGGATCAAAAGTAACAGACACCTTTTTGCAAACAGGACAAACTAACGTTGATTTGTACTGGCCCTGCAATGGAAAAAAGAATAGCGTGAAATAAAATAGGAACACAACCAGAAGAGTGTAAGAGCAACTCATGCCAACCTCAGTTTAAAGATCTATTGGGCTCCCATCTAGGGCAAGAAATATTTAGAATTGTTTCACTAAAAAATATTAAAATGTAAATAGAAACATCCACAATTAGATCAACCGTGCAGGTCACTTCAAGGTACCATGGACCATAAAACTGATAATTTACAAATCAAACTAAAGATTGAGATATAATCTATTCCTATGCAAGCCTAACAAAAATAAATTTATTGAGTCTTGAGAAAGAAATACAACAATTTACAATCAACATGAAGCAATGAGTATAACATGATTTAGTGGATAACAATTGAA
Source organism: Erythroxylum coriaceum (assembly GCA_026874005.2). Lineage (NCBI taxonomy): Eukaryota > Viridiplantae > Streptophyta > Magnoliopsida > Malpighiales > Erythroxylaceae > Erythroxylum > Erythroxylum coriaceum. The sequence continues at coordinate 705,693 of JANQAP020000240.1, forward strand.
TGGACAAAAGAAGCTGTACTTGGCAAACGTCAACAATAATAGAGTCATTTCGAGCCACATGATTCCGCCAGTATTCATCAGCTACTTCTTCATCTGGTCGACCCTCTCCATCCTTGGCTTCTACATAAGGTTTTGATTTTACTCGATTGAGATCCTCATGAAGTCCATCCAACAGAAAGGCAAGCAGTTCCTACACCAAAAGAACAATCAAATTCCTGGTATACATAGAACAGATCTCTGAAAAACCCCACAGCAAAGGTGAAACCAGGTAATCCAACATTCAGGCCAGAGAGCAAGAAGATTCAGACCTGAGAATCATGCTGATTAAAACCACTAAATTGAGGAGCAAATCTAGCAAGCTTTGACTTGAATGTTCTTGGAGCTACTGGACTTGCTCCGGGAGCCCATAACTTCCTTATTAGATCTCCAAAAGCTAATGCAATCTCTCCCTAGAAAAAGGACAAAAATATTAGGAAACAAAAGAAGGAATTAAACTGCAGTACAGATAATAGACAACAGCCTAACCCCATTTTTAACAGGTAAGGATGATTATTTCAAAATAAACTATAGATAAAGGATAAAGGATAACCTACATCCATTCCCAATGGGTTGTCATGATTTATTTCTCTACCATAATCTCCAAGGAAGTAATCTACAAGCTTTGGTGTGTGTGCTAAACACTGTATCGCACTATTCATGAAGCAAGTATTTCCAAGGTTCTGTAATCCTGTCAATCCCAAAGAACCAGCTTCTCCAGATTTTCCGAAGAGTGTGGAAGAATTACGAAACAAATTGGTACTGGTATTTCCAGTTGTGCCATTCATAGCAGAAATTCCATTGGAATGTATTCCATTAGAATGTTGTGCATCCTCTTTTCTTCCTTCTCTACACTTCATGTTATCTGATAGCCCATAAACTTGCAGCTCCAAAAAGATCTGCAGATAAGAACAATGATAATCATAAGATATAATCTATAGGCATTAAAGTGGCATGAATTAAAAACACAACAGCCTCAAACCACAAAACAAGTTACTTAAAGTATATTTCCAAATATTAATAGGTAAAAATAGGTAAGTACGACTTAAGTTATAGCTCATTTAGGAAATGCCACCCTGCTGGAATGTTAGGCAAAGGGAACAGCATAACAGAGCTAAAAACAATTCCATCTTCGTCATTTTTCAGGTTGGCAGACCAACATTAGAGCTTTTGATTGGAGCAAGAGTTCAGTTAAGTGGATAAAACAGAAAATCAAGAAGATTCTTATCCAGTTACAATCTTGCCTATGATGGTGACACAAGAAATGTGAGGAGCAAAATTGAGGCTAGCAAAAGCATATGCAGTTATCCGTAATCCATGTTACATGTTCATCAGGTTACACTAAATGGTCTCATAAGAAAGACCAAGAGATTTAGAAGTAGAGAAATTGGACATCATAACAACATATACATGCATAAACATCAAGAGCAGAGGCATAAAGTAGTTGGCAGCCCCACCAATGTTCAATAAGAAATTGTTTGATCATCCCAAATAGTAGCTTCATATGCGTACAACTATGAAACAAAAACATCAAAGAATGATGAAAAGATAGGAACGATTTAGAAGTCTAAAATCCTTTTCCTTGTTCTGTTTTTCAGGAGGTATTTTCCACTAGAATGGTACAAAATTCCAGCCTCCAGTCTACCAGTCTTCTCATACCAGTCCAACATTGTCAATCATATCATTTTAGGAAACAATCTATCCACCACTTACCTCCTGATCTGACTGCCGCTGATAGTCCTTTGGAGAATTGCTCCGATCATTAATGAAAAATAGGGTTGTCTGTCCAGAGAAGTCCCATAGACGTATCTGTAAAACAGAAGAAGTTAATAAGTTCTTTCCTACTTCTCAAGCAAACTACACCAAATCCTTCTGAGAGAGATTCTATATATTACCGTCTCCATATCAGCACTGAAGATCTTGCAGGCTCTTTTGAAAAGCTCAGTTGAATTGTCCTGAATGAATATAATGTAAAAGATATAAAACATTCGAGACCTCAACAAACAGAATGGCAACTCCAAAGATAGCAAAGCACCAGAAGTTAAACTGAAGGTGAGTCAGTCGACAGAGAACATTCAAGGGATATGAATATCATGGAACAAGATTATCAGTAGGCAGTCTAATAATATCTGCAAAATAGGGTATCTATAATGCATTGTTTTGGCATTAGAAATTAAAGGTATTGGCTGCTTAAAAAATGTTCATATACTTTTCATCAGTCATGATTAATGACCATTTTTCTCAACAACCGTTAGACATGACTGCTCATGAATTTAATATTATGCAAGATACAACATTCAGACAGATGAAGACACTTTCTTTATGGTTGGCCAAATGCAAAATAACCAAATCCCAGTCCTGTAGAAACACATGGCCTTAGGATGAACCTGAAAGGATAGAGCAGATATAAGTTAAAACTAACCTTTTTGCTAATTTTTACTCCCAATGAATTAACTTCTCGCAATACAGATAGCCTCAACTGTAAGGGATATACATCTGATATATCATCTTCTGAAGCAGAAAAGTTTTTCCCACCCTTTGCCGCTTTACTGTCACTATGCCTGAAAGGGAAAGAAAAATACAAAAAGCATCAAGTGATCATGTTTCTAAGGAAACAATAGGCAACATTAGGGGCATAAAGTTCTCAATATGTATACATTAATGACACTAAACAGTTCTACAAAATAGTCAAGTTCAATATCATGTTATATACACCATTTCTAAGGATGCATATCTAAACTACCACCTATTATCATACAAAGGAAGTGAGTGCCAAAAATTGCAAATTGGTTGCTCACTTTTATATGCATATTATAATTCTAAAAAGCATAAACTACAGTCAACAGAAACAAGAGAAATTCTTCAATATCATGAGAGAATTGTGTGTTTACACGTTCATATATTTGTATATTTTATCCATGGACACATGCAGTATATCACATTATTAT
>JANQAP020000240.1:719582-733542 GCA_026874005.2 Erythroxylum coriaceum
CACCTTAACAACCATTATCCACCTCAGCATCCTTCCCTTTCCTTTTGTATGCTTTGCCAACGAATGCATCCACAACACTAACCCAGGCAAATGTTGATGGTGTTGTTCCCAGATGTAGCAACATCTTATGTTGATATTAATGAGTAAGGTTGAAAATATCTCCATGTGATCGGTTGAACTTTACATCGTTTGCTTCTTAGAAGTATAGATTTTATATGTAACTTTCTTTTAAAAGTTACCATTCTGGTGCTCTACAAGCATATGCTGTCACTTTGCTATTGCTGCAGCCATAATTTGTGCCTTCTGTATGTGCCTCTTGACTGTAAATTCACTTCATTACTGAGACCCACAATAGTTCCTTATTTGCTTATTTTGTGTGTATTTCCCCTCCATAAAAACCTCAAAAATACAGACGTTCAAGTGGCAAGATTACACAAGCTTGCAAAAGAAGATGAATGAAGCAAGAACTAGTACAGCTGCACTCAAAGCAAGTATGAGCGGGTTGAACAGAGAATCAAAGCCTCCAGAGAGCAAATCCAAAGCTTTTTGCCGCAGATCCCCCTTAGAAAATGCCGAAGTTTCTATGAAAAATCGGTATGATAAGGGGCTTTTCAGCAACGTGTATGAGGTTATATTTCCACTCTCAACAAGACCATCATTTGTGCAGAGAAAGCCAAAGTCCAGATGAGATGTTTGTAACTAGTATCCGAGCTTTAACTTATAGATGGTTGGCTGGCGCTTACAATGGAGAATTATCGTTATACTCTCAGGGGGCATGTAGCAGCTTATTGCAATGCAAACACGGGCCCTGCAATGAGTAGAATTGAAGTGAATGTACACAACTCATTTGTAGAAACAGCATGAGAAATTTTATGAGAAAGTAATCTATTTCATGTTTATGTCAGCAAACGATGAAAGGTATTTGATTTTAAACTGACTCTATTCTTATAAAACGCAAATTTATCTCAATGCTTCTTCCCAAAAATCTTACAGTAAGCAAATCTGGGCAGGGAGGGGACAGCGGCACCGATTTTTCTTTTCCTTTTTCTAAAATCCAATTTAAACCATAGATCTTGGATTACTTGAATCGTGTAAAGATTGGCTATTCCATAACACCTTTAGGGTGATGGGAGGTTTCTCTTGACTTTTCTATCTTCCAGTTACATTATCAGAATTTTTTAAGTTTCTATTTTCGTTTTCAAATTTAACACAATTTTTTTAGTTGAATTTTAGTTATCTGAATAACCAAAAAAAAGAGAAGGTAAATTGCATTTATTTACATTTTACTATATTTAAAATTAATGAATAATTTGGTTGTAATAAATAATTATAATATAATCATATTATATAATTATAAAAATACAATAATAATTAAAAATAAAAGAAGAAAGATAAATTTGATATATAAAAATTTTGTTAATTCTCGAAATGACGAGAGAAGAGTGATAAATTATGTGTTCACTTTTTGTTTATTTATAAACCAATAAATGAATTACAAATGATAAATCATAAAGCAATCATGGCAATAAATAAAAGAAAATAAAGAAAGAGATACAAAATTGACTTATTGTGGTTTAGCCAAACAATCTTTCTTCTGTGTCTCCTTTCTAAGCTCTAATTGAAAATTTATTATCTTCTTTCTTCCATAGGTGAAGAACAATTCCTAGCCAATATTGGTAGAGAGGATGATGTTTCGTTGGATGTGTAATTTTAATAAAAGAGATAAATTAAGAATGTAATGGTAAGAAACAAATTAAAAGTGACTAATATTATTGAAAAATTAAGAGAGATAAGGTTTAGATAGTTTGGACAAGTTAAGAGGAGACACCTAAATACTCTAGTGAGAAGATTCGAGGAGATTGTACTTATAGACTGTAAGAGGAAAAAAGGGAAGACTAAGAAAAATTGAGAGAAGGTGATCAAAAATTATATGACTCTACTGAAAGTTACCAAAGATATGACCCGTAATAGAAAACTTAGGTGTACTAAGATACGGATAAAAGATTTCATACAAAGAGATCATTGTCATTCTTATAAGTCTTTTAACATTTTCCTCTTGTATTTAGCCTAAACCTTTAAATATCTAGTACTTACCTCTTAACGATTTAGCCTAAACATTTCCCTACTTATCATTATTATTGTTATTATTATTATTATTAATCTGGTATATCTTTATCGTATTATTTAGTTTATTACTTATTTTATATTTTATTATGATTATTTTTGTTTTTTTTCAATTTGGCTATTTAGAAACAACCTCTGTACTAGTTAAAGGTAAAGCTATGTACTACTGGACCTCTTCAGACCCGACGTATAAACGAAATTTTTATTGTTATTGTCAAATCTTATATACGGTGATCATGCGTCTTCCAATATTTTACAAACTACTCATTTTGTTTATGTACATCTTTCACTTACCATTTTGCATTATTCATATCTATCCTTTTTGGATTTACTTATCTATTTCATATAATGTTTCATGAATAATTGAAGTTTGTGGAATTGAAATTACAGAAGTATTATTTTTATTTTATAGGTGATCCTCTGTAACCAAATCCTTATTCTAAACTATTATATCTCTTATGACAAGAACTAAAGGGAACCTTAATCCTTTGCCTAGGACTCTCACTTGAGGTAGAACTACTTGTATAGCCTTTAAGACTCGTAGAATTCAAGAGAGATCACCAACCCCTCCTCCTCCTATACTCCTTCCTAGCGAGGATAAGTACTTTGATATTAACTCGCATAAGTTTTAAGATTATGCTTCTTAGGATCTTCATGAGAACTATTATATCTCTCTTTCTGGTTTGGAACAATTCAAAGATTATAACCCTGTTTGTATTTCATTGATCAATGGTGGAATCCCTTCTTACCAAGACCTGTCATATCAGTCCTACTAATATTAGGCTTTTCTATACAAATATCCATCCTAAAATAATTTGGGGTGACACCTAAATCTTTACCACAGTCTTTGATATTGACATTCATCTTACTTTTGATCTTATAAATGAGATCATAGACATACCTTCTACTGAACATCCTTCATACTATAGTTATAGCACCGAATATACCATTCGTCTATATTTTGTGTTTGATAAAGTTAAGATTATGTTTGTGTTAAGCTTCGATGCAGAGGTCTATAGAAAACCCAATGATGTTCATGGCCTTATGCTATTCCTCATTTCCATAATTTTTTATCAAATATAATTTTGTCTCTTTCGTTGAACACTTTCCCTTTTAGGATATAATGATTTGTAGTTCCTCTCTACTCTTATGTTAGGAAATATTATTCATCTTGATCATTTTTTTCGCTCAATATAGTTTATTTTCACCAAAATAAGAAGAAACAAAACATTCCTTATGCCCTTTTCTTTAGCCTTATCTTCTAGCATTTTGATTTGTTCTTAGCATCTATCACCAGTATATGAGGCTAATGCGATCCCTAGTGGATGTGTCAAGTGTGTGCTTAAATGTGGATGTTCCATGTTCATTTTTCATCCTAGGCATTAGTTCATCATTATGTAAATGCTTTCCTTTAACAAAAAGTGGCTTTGGTGTTGGAAGCATTCTCATGGCTATATCTTATTACATGTCTATTATTAGAACTCTTTTGAGCTCCTAACTTGTTTTCTATTTTCTGGCTTCCTTTTGTGAACTTAGACAATGAGTCATGGGGAAAGTCAACATGTTATATATTTTCTCGCTTCCTTTTGTGAACTTAGACAATGAGTCGTTGGGAAAGTCAACTTCAATTGTTCATTCTCATGTTTTAAAACATCTAAGTTACGATTATCCACTATAGCTACACTTTTAGAAGTTATGATGTTATACAATTCACTCTTTATCTTTTCATTTTTACTCATGCATGATTCTTTTGAACTTCTTTGAGATTGAAAGATAACTTTTTTTTTACTTTTGCTTATAACTTCAAGACTCTCAATAAGTTCATCATATGTCAAATCAATGTCACTATTATTATCATCACATAATTTAGAGTTAAAGAGTACCTTATCATCATCTTTTTTCACGAAACACTTATGGGCTGCATCTCCTTTCGAATGTTCACTTTCGAGTAACTTGTGTTATCCTAAGTGGAGGCTTTAAGTTCCTTTTTTTTTGCCTTTATCCCTTTTCTCCTTCTTGTCATTTCTTTCATATTTGTCGTTTTCTTTAAGAAAAGGACATTGAGACTTCATATATCTAGGTTTCATACATTTAAAGTAAATAAAATTTTTTGATTTATTTTTTAAATCTATCTTACTACCTTTGTAGTCCTTTCTCTTTGAGGAGTTCTTCTTCAAGAATTTATTGAATCTTCTAGTGATTAATACAATATATTCTTCATCTTCACTAGATGAGTTATCTTCTTCTTCACTTGATTCTTCCTTTGTAACCTTGAATGCTAAATTCTCTTTCTTTGAGAGTGTCTTTTCTTCTTTCGTCTCTTGTAGCCTTATTTCATAAGTAAGAAGAGATCTAATAAGCTTTTCTAATGGTAGAGTTGTTAGATCCTTAACTTTTTGTATGACCATTACTTTAACTTCCCATATTTTTGGTAATGACCTGAGCAACTTCCTTACCATTTCAATGTTGGTGTAGCTCTTTCAAATACCCTTGAGAGCATTGATGATAACAATGAATCTGGTATATATGCTAGAAATGCTTTCATTATGTTTCATTTGGAAAAATTCATATCGGTGAACTAGCATGCTAACTTTGCTTCCTTAATTTTATTTGTATCTTTATGAGTAACTTCTAATGTATGTCGAATTTTGTAAGACTTTTTTCACATGAAAACTCTATTGAATTCATTTCTTCCCACTTTACGAAATAAAATGTGGATAACTTTACTATTTAAGGATATTAATCTTTTATTTTGGGGATTCCGTTCCTCTTTCAACTTGGGAACTTTTCTGTCATCTATAATTTTAGTCGAAGTACATGGAACATTTGAGACAATTTCCCATAAATTGACGTTTTTTGCCATCAAGTAAATTTTCATTTTTGTTTTCCAATAAAGGTAGTCATTTCCATCAAAGAAAGTTGCTCTACTAATGTTTTGACCCTTTTAGTTAAAGGATGATGAAGATGCTCATAAGTATGCCATTTTGTTTGAAATGCTAGCCCTATAAACCTGCTCTAGTACCACTTATTGTTCCCCAATGGCACCCAAGAGGGGGTGGATTAGGTGAATTTAAGATTATAATTAAAGGATACTAACTTATAAAAATAATGTTTACAAATTATCACAAATGCAAGAATGAAGTAAAAGTAAAGAAATTTCATTATACTTGTAAACAATAAAGTAAAGAGTAAAGGAAGAGAAATGCAAATTGATTTAGTGGTTTAGAAAACATTTCTTACCTACGTCCACTTCTAAGACTCATTTTGGATTTTCACTATAATTATTCTTTCAAGGTAAAGAAATAACCTTTGTAAAATCTTTTATTTCCTTTTAAATCTTTCTTCAATCAAAAGAGGAACCCAAACCACTTTTAGATAAAACTAATACAATGATCACAAACCCTAAAAATAGCTAAAAACTCAAACTTGCTCACTTAGGTACTTTGATAATCACAAATGACTCACATACTTAAAATGAGACAATGAATGCTCAAATGATTGAAAAATACTTAGAATATGTGTAAAGTACACTTAAATGCTTTTTAATGCTAAAACAAAGGAGAAAAAATGCTTATTTATAGTATTTTGAGACCCCAAATAGTTGTTGGAACCAAGAAATAATCGTTACAATGGCTATATATGAAGCACTATTTGAACAGTATAATATACTAGTCGACCATTATGTATTAATAGCTCTAGATTCACTAGTCAATGGAACAATGGTTGATCAATAAAGGATACTAGTTGACCAATTCATCAATCAATATTACAACATACTCTTAGTAATTCAAATTTAGTAACTTTAATTTATATTCATCGACCACTAACTCATATAGGTCGACCAATCACCCCAATACATGATATTAACACCTTCAAATGCTTAAACGTCATTTAATTAATGTCATTATGATCAAAAACACTTCTCAAAAAGTTTTCAAAAAATTATTTGAAAGATCAGGAGGGTGTTATATTAAAAACAAAAGCTTCAGTACTTCTTCATGAATATAAAGACTCATGTAATAAAATGAAATTAACTGTTTATTTATGATGAGCTTTTTAGACTCTCAAAGAAAATCAGGATGAGCTAACCTCGATGTATCTTGATCTTCTTCTTGAATTGATCTTGATATTGGAGATTACATATAGTCTTTTCTTTTATAATCCTTTGATAGGGTAATATTTTGCTCTCATATTCCTTCTTATCAACAACATTATAACTCGTTAGTATACTTATATTTTGTTATCATCAAAACCTCGATTAGATCCTTCATTAGTTCATCAAAAATTTCTTGTTCTAATTTAGTCCTTGCGTGCTAGAGCTTCAGATATCCAAGGTTGAATATCCTAAAAGGTTTTTATTATGGATATCTATAATTGAGGGTATCCTAGAAATTCCTCCTGAGTCAATTGTGGTGGTGGGAGCATATCATCAATCCTAAATCTTGTTGCTTTTCTATTGAAAGAAAATTGTTTTTTTTTGGTTTGTGTATTAAGGCTTAAAGGCATAAGAGGGATATAATTAGTTTGCCCTTTCAAGTATCCATCCTTCTGGAAGGGTTATATCTTTCCATTTTACGGATGATGATACTATTATATTATATTTTGTTAAATCAATTTACAAAACATAAAATTTTTCCTTTTTGACTATGTATCAAGATTTTTTTTTGACTTTGTAATAAATTTTAAAGATTAATGATAGGGAAATTAATCCTAGATTCACCTCATAATTATGAGACGATTGCAATACGAAAGCATCTATAGTGTTTTTATCTACCATTAAGTTTAGATAAAAATAAAAAATAGGAATGATGTAAAGGCTAGATTCTATTGAAACATAAAAGAAAATATTAAAATCCATAAAACTTAACATCTCTTAATACCATTAATATTAAAGTATTTAATTCTTTTACTATCAGTTGCACAAATCCTATATAGATATAATTGAAAATTTTATCCTTATGTTTATTGATTGATCTTTGGATTATCTGAAGGACAGTTTTAAAGGGTTTTGGAAGAAGAACATCTAGTTCCTCTATTTTAATGATATAGTCCATTCGTTTTGGAAAAGCCTAAATTTTAATTACGGATATATTTGATTTTGTTGAATTTTCCAATTATCAATTAATTTTTTAAATTTTCTATTATTATTTCATTGTTATTGACAATTATTTTCAGAAGTAAAAAAAACAGAGATAGACTTACATTGAGTAACTGAATTCAATTTTTAAGAATATTAATTCCTCCGATTACAAGTAAGTTAAATCAACGAACTTAATTTCCTCTTATGAGATTTATATCAAGACCATCTACAAGTGATCATAATCTTTGAATTTGAACACTAATTCCTTACCTCTTCTAAGACAACTAATCAGATTATGCAAAACAAAACAAAAAAAGATACCCAAAACCAAAACCAAAACATTTTTTAATAATTTTCATAAATTACAAAAACAGGAATAATAAACCAAAAATAGAAGCATAATCATATAGACCCTAAATTACCTTGTTTTATCAATAATGGGAGTTTGACTTAAGACTTGACCAAGAGGCCTCCACTTCAAAGGTTTCAAGTGGCCTCTACTAAGGGATCTAGTGGTGACTCCAAACTTTCTACGGCTAAAAGGCAGATAAGATCTACATTACATTGTTGGATATCAGTGTTTAAAAATAACCAAATTGGTCCTCAACGATCATATGCCCATAAGCAGACCTGCAAATGCTGCAATTGGGGCATCACAAATTCTAATTATGGTAGCCAAGTACGCATATTTTGATAAAATTTAGAATTTGCAAGAACTATTTTCCTATGATCCAGTCTTGTCAACAAAAAAGAGAAGCAAATTATTCAGTCAAGATAAACCTTAATATCAATCCCATTATCAATAACAGATTGAACCACAGCTCTGATTTTTCCTTCAAATTTGTCCCTCTCCCTAGGAGTGTAAGAAGCGGTATACACATCAGCTTCTCTAGCCCTCTCAGCCAAAATCCGGCCAATCGCCAAACAAGCAGGTATGTCCGAGCGAGATTTGAGTACGGCTTTTACATCTTTAGAGTTAGTACCAGCAACTGCAACCTGCTTACATGTGACCCTGTGAGTGAGGGATGCAGTAACAAATCTCTTTGAGATGTACACATCAAGTGTAAATGGCTCCATGTAAGCAACGGTTCGTTGCTTGAATGATATATGTTTCTTTAGATTCTTTGGCCTTTTCTCCTTCTGGTAGGTATACGGCCTGCTGTTATCATCATCGAGGAAATCTTCGACCCCAAAAAAACTTCTTGGTGCACAGTAAACCTAGAATTAAATGTAGTAAAGAACGTACCGTATGAATCCTCAAAACAGTTTCCCTTATGAAATTTGTTGGAAGCAAGATTGAGGAAAACTTTATAAATGCAAAATAGATACTAATAAGAATGGGCTTATAATAAGGTTACATTAGGAGAGCCAAATGTTTAACAGACTAAATTTTCTAAATCAAGAAGAGTAAAATATAAAGAGATTCCTACATTTGGGATCTTTCCCTACAACATTCGTTGAAAAACGTGACAATTAAAAAACAGATAGAAAGCAGTGAATGTCTTCCCCTCTTATCATAATGTAAGACTCAAACCACTCTGATGTACATATGACTCTTTTCCATCTCCATCATCAAAACTAATGACATTTCCTCTCTAAGTTCAACCAATATAAGTTCTTCAGTGATCACAGCCACTTAGTAGAGGCATATTATTAGTCACAAGTACAAGCAGAATGACGTAGATTTAAATGAATCAAGTGTTGAATTTTAAAGGTTCAAAATCTGCATTGAAGTTTATGACAATATAGAAAGCAGTGAATGTCTTCCGTTCTTATCACAATGTAAGACTCAAACCACTCTGATGTACATATAACTCTTTTCCATCTCCGTGATAAAAACTAATGACATTTCCTCTCTAAGTTCAACCAATATAAGTTCTTCAGTGATCACGCCCACTTAGTAGAGGCGTATTATTAGTCACAAGTACAAGCAGATTGACGTAGATTTAAATGGATCAAGTGTTGAATTTTAAAGGTTCAAAATCTGCATTGAAGTGTATGACAATATAGAAAGCAGTGAATGTCTTCATCACAATGTCAGACTCAAACCACTCTGATGTACATATAACTCTTTTCCATCTCCGTGATCAAAACTAATGACATTTCCTCTCTAAGTTCAACCAATATAAGTTCTTCAGTGATCACATCCACTTAGTAGAGGCATATTATTAGTCACAAGTGCAAGCAGATTGACGTAGATTTGAATTAATCAAGTGTTGAATTTTAAAGGTTCAAAATCTGCATTGAAGTGTATGACAAATTTGACACTTTTATCGAAATTCTTTTCCAAACCCAATTAACAATAATTCAATCAGGACCACAACCTCAAGCTTCTGTACCTACAGTGCAACAGCTTCATCTCAACTATAGTAAAATTTAGTGGACTAACAAGAAAGGGGTTGCTGTAGTGAATTGTGATTAACACTCGAGATTAAGTAAAGAAATAAAAACAGTAAAGAATGAGAACGATGGAACGTTATAAAATCCCTGCATACAGCAGATGGGTATTGTAGAAATTGAAAAGGTATATGGAAGAAATAGAGACAACAGAAAGAAAACCCAAATGGGGAAGCCATAAAACAGAACCAAAAGAGCATGCATACCTGTCCACGATGGAATCCAAAAGCGGGCACGCACAGAAAAGGCCTTAACTTGTGTCCACTATTTGCAAGTACCCCATTGTTCAAAACCTTGCCAAGCACTTGTATCAACATATTTATCTGTTTTCCCTCTCGCAATCAAATAAGCTCTTCACAAGAACAAGCACATGATAAGGATTCCACCTGCGAGAATATGAACTGACAACCCAAGAAAGAAAAGAAAATAAAAATTTTCAGTAAAAGGAAATGAAGGAGGAAGATAAACATGAAGAAAAGAGAACGCAAAAACAAATATTTAATTGGAACTTTTAATCGAAGGTTGTGACTGACTGACATGAAAAGAAATCCAAATCTTTCAGATGAAGCCTAAACTCATAATGATGCTTATTGAACAAATAGTGCTAGTGGGAAGAAACGCTGGTGTGAAGACCGTCTGAGGAATATGGAGCACGGTGGAATCGACAAGGGCATTCGGTTTTATGGTACGATTTTCGCTTCGGGTTGAAAGGTAAAGAGTTGGATTCTTGGAATGCCCGTGAATGTCTTTTCATTTCATTAGTCAATTTTTAACTTTCATATGCTTTTCACATTAGTTTAATCCAAATATTGCAATAATACGCTCACACTTCCAATCAAATGGCTGAACCATATGGTTTCGGTATTCATATTATTCATGGCAATCAAATGTCTTTGATTGCCATGAATAAGTAGTGTGAAGTGGCATATATTATAGTGGGAAGTCGTACTTTTGTATGATGTCGCCATGTTTTTTATTATTGGGTAGTAGGTATTGTATAATGTAGTAATATTTTTTGTATAATATCTAAGGTATAATTTGTGTAGACTTGTATAATTTTTTTTTTTTTACATACGTTGGATTGCATGAATATCCCAATGTGAATTAATATTTATTGTAGTGTGAATTAATATTTTTGAATAATATAATGTTATATTTTATTAATGTGGTGGTATTTATTGTAAAATATAGTGATGTTTTTATATAATATTTGAGGTATATTTTATGTGGACTTGTATAATATTCTGTATGTATTTGATTAATATGAATTTTGGGGTTGTGTAGGGACATAAGTACTTTTGAAAAATAAATTTATAATTACGGCAAAGTAAGAGGGAAAAAGAAACATAAGAGTTAGCATGTTAAAGTTAGGGAATAAATGTAAGTCTTTTGTATATAAGTGATTAGAAATTATTCAAAACAATTAATATTAGCATAGACAAACCTTATGAAAGAAAATCATATGGACATAACCTCATTGCAGTTAATTAGAACCAATCCTAGAATGTGAGAATGCATTATGTACGAAATTCATTTGGACATAAGTTTATTGCAAATAATTATAATCAATTATAGGGTTGGGCATACTTTATAAATTTAATTCTTCTAGATAAAAATTCACTTCAATATTAATCTAAGCCATTTGGTTAAAACTTGCCTACACTTATAAACTAATAGAAAATTTGTAACAATGAAATGCCTTAATGATATTTTTTTACAAATTTCACCCATTTCAAAAAAAAATAAATGACTTACTTGTACTAACAATAATTTTAACATTTTTAATGTTAAAAATATGCAAGCATCATCTATAAAAGGATGTGACTATAGTTATAGATATCATACAAACTCTTCAATTAAAGTTTAGATTAGCGAAATTTGATGGTCGGGGAGATGAATGTTATAAACTAAAATGATAAAGAGATTATTGATAATTTTATAAATCGTAGAATACATTATTAAAATTCAAAACTATAGGAGTTTCCAGTGAATTTAACCTAACAATAAAATATAAAGTAAAGGTAAGTGATTGAAACCGTGCACCCATCCTTTTCCACTATATAGTTCACCCTTAAACTTATACCTGGACCTATAGGAATAGTTTAGGTATCCATACAACAATATAAAAAAGAAAGCAATGAGATTCATACTAATGAAGGACAACAACAAACATCAACACTTGAATATTTCTCAAAAGCTTTAGATAATGTTCCACCAAGAAGATGATAATGATTTTGTAGTGAACAATGGATATTGATCTTGGAGTATCTCAATAGAAAAGGTTTTCTCTTTTCTAGGGATGTAGCAATAAGAATACCGATTCATGCAATTAAAAATAGATTGTTGAGTTCAAATAATAAGATTATCCAATTAGTAGTGATAGTGAAAGCCTGTAACTATAATCTGCCTGGTGGTATGATGGTCACTCTAAAATATCTGACTAGTCTTATTCATGTAACCATTCACCAAGGATTCCTTAAGAATACAAAGTTTGGGAACAAAATCTTTATTAGCATTGTGATGATTTTGACAAATTTTGTGATTCTTCCTTTACCTAGTGTGCATTTTATTCGAACATTATTGCTAAGAACTTGATTATATTAATGTCTATGGATGGTAAGTTAATTAGTAGTGATTAATTCAAATCAAACATAAGTGATGATAGCATAAGATCCCTCTATCTTGTGTGAAGAAAGTTTATCTAATGTCATGTTGTTAAATCATGGCTTCAAAGCTTGCGTTGTGCCTAACGCCATTTATAGTGGAACTAGTAATATTCTTGAGGAGTGGAGCAAGATGTTTGATGCTTATATAAAGATTGGTCATGACAGTAGTTTTATCTAATTCTCATTGGTCTAAACCTCCCTTTGGTTGGGTAAAGATGAACGCTCATCTATTCCCTCCAAAATTCTGTGGTTTTATATACACACCTTAGGAGCTTTTAATCAAATCATTAGGTAAATGTATCAGTGAACAGTTACAGATCCAGACACCTATAATTTAATTCAAAGGCAATCCTCTTTAGCCTCTTAAAAAAGATTCCTTTAACAATTGAATCTACTTATCATTTAAAGTTATTGACCTATAAATTACTTTACCGATCAACATGATATAAGATTCATATAGCGTGCGTCCAGGAGACAAGATGGGCGAGGTTAAAGCAAAAGAGATTAATGAATTCAAACTTTGGCATTCAGGGTGTTTGGGATGACAGAATAGGGCAGGTATCTTGGTTGTCAAAGAACTTATACAACATGTTATGGGGTTAAAAAGGACTAACAATAGGATTATGTCCTTAAAGATTATAGTAAAGGGTATGGCTATAAATGTGGTGTGTGTTTATGAACCTCAAGTAGGATTGAACGAATAACTTAATTGTCATTTCTAGGAAGAGCTAGATAAGGTGATTAAGCAAATACCCCCTGACCAGGGAGTTATTTTAGGAGGAGACTTTAATGATTATATAGAAGCAACCTTGGATGGATAATCACGGGGGTTTCAGGTACAGTAAAAGAAATGTTAGCGGGACCACTTTGTTAGATTTCAAAGTAGCTTTTAAGTTAGTGATAGTCAACACTTTTTTCAAAAAAAATGAGGAGTACTGGTGACTTTATATCTCATTAGAAGATTAATCGAATATTACAGGGAAAGACAAAGTGACCTATACATAGCTTTTATTAATTTAGAGAAGACATATGATAGGGTATATAAGGAAATCATTTGGAGGTGTTTAGAAGTTAAGAGAGTTCCTATGAATTATATACACATATTATTAGGGATGTGTATAAAGGTATAAAAAATTAAGTAAGGACAATAGGAGAAGATATAAAATATTTTTCTATCTATATTGAGCTACACTAAGACTCCTCTTTGAGCCTCTTTTTGTTTGCAGTAGTAATTGATGAGCTCACCAAGAATATCTAAGGGGATGTAACTTGGAGTATGTTGTTTGCTAATGACATTGTTTTAGTGGATGAGACAAAAAGGTGTCAATGTCAAGCTTAAACTTTAAAAGGATGCGTTAAAGTTGAAAGGCTTTAAATTGAGTAGGACTAAGACTAAGGGGTGGTTGATTTACACGGGAAAATGATAATAAGAATGAGAATGAATATAGTGAGGAATGGGAATGGATATTATCATTATAATTATGATGGTTTGTTAAGAGAAAGGAATGATTACCATCACTATTGACAATGGTTGGTTTGCAAAAAATATTGAGAAATAAAAATTTATTATATTTTAATTAATTAATTATAATTTAATTAATTATATTGTAATTAATTAATTACAATATGTTGATTAATTAAACTATTGTAATTAATTTTAATTAATTATATTGTAGCTAATTAATTAATTATA
>JANQAP020000240.1:795290-814241 GCA_026874005.2 Erythroxylum coriaceum
CTTTCCCTTTATTTGTGTTTCCATATTACCCTCCTTCTTTGTGCTTGGTGGTGCTTAGCTTTTGATAGCTCTGTTGGTGTTAGACATCCATGAGTTTTTTCTGTTGAAGTTCTAGTGATCTTGTGCCACCCATTTACGGTATAATATCCTTGAGTATCTTCAACTCAGAGCATTGTTTTTCGTTCCTTCTTTTTTGTTGTTTATGTTTCCAATAACTGTCATCATGGAGATCACCTGATCCTGAATCATTTTAATTTCCTGAATATGTATAGCTTTTGTTGGATGGTTAAGAATAAAACTAAAGTCATGAAGAAGGAAATCCTGTTTTATGACCTCTACCTAGTAACTGGTAACATATAGGATTAAATGATGAAAATTTCCAGTGCTTTTGGTTACCACTTTGGGCTTTCTTTATCTTAATGATGTGCATGAATTGCAGGATTAGCGGGGGCTACTGCTGATGTGCATTGTTATGATGTGTTGACAAATAAATGGTCTAGGTAAGTTCTAGGATTGATTGTTTCATCACCCTCTGTCTAATTTAAAATATGAATTTTACCATCTTGTACACAGATTGGACTGATTGATAATTTGTTTTTTAGGATCACTCCTCTTGGAGAGCCACCCACGCCAAGGGCTGCTCATGTGGCAACTGCTGTGGGAACTATGGTTGTTATTCAGGTTAGTTTTTTATTTTTGGGCTGATTATCAATAAGTTTGGACTATTTCCGCTGGATAGTGGATAGTTCATTTAATTTGTCAATTACTATACTACTTAACCAGAGAGTTTTAAATTTTCACACAGGGTGGAATTGGTCCAGCTGGTTTGTCTGCTGAGGATCTTCATGTTCTTGATCTCACACAACAACGGCCAAGATGGCATAGGTTGGACTCTTTGTACTATGCTCTACTTATGTGGATGATGTGATTAAGGTGGATTATTTTTGTTGTTATTTTTTAGGGTTGTTGTCCAAGGACCTGGACCTGGGCCACGGTATGGCCATGTGATGGCTTTAGTGGGTCAAAGATATCTCATGGCAATTGGAGGGAATGATGGTAAGTTACTTTACAGTGATTGTATTCATCTCATGTGCATCAAATGACAATCAAAATATTAATTAGCTATTATGATCTTTTTTGTGCATGATATTCCAATCCTTAATTACATTTGAGAATATTTTGTTCTTCTGTTCAGGGAAACGTCCTTTATCTGATGTATGGGCGTTAGACACTGCTGCCAAGCCTTATGAGTGGCGTAAACTGGAACCAGAAGGGGAGGGCCCACCACCATGCATGTAAAATCTCTGTTTGTCTCTTTCTCTCTCTGTAAATGGGAGTTTGTTTGTTGGCATCTCAGGCACACCCCCACATAATCAAAAGAGAAAAAAAAGGATGGATTTCCTAGTAGCTTGTTGCCTATCTTGTTGTAAAGTGGCCCTATGCCAAAATACCCTTCTTTGAAACACTTTGGTAGTGCTCTCTTGGATCAGAATCCAACTAATATAAGAGCACATGGAGCCATCTTGTCTTTCTGTCAAGAGAATTTTGGTCTATACGTGTGGAACTTAGAAGGCATTTTGCGAATTGATTGCATCTTATTAATTGAGAGCAATAGGATTTTTCCTTACACATCTTTTTTAAAACTCTAACGTTATCCGTTGATTCTAATTTGGAAATTACAGAAATTTGTACATTTTTATGGTTCATATTTACTGCTGGCTTCACTTGACAAGCTTTTTTTGCTTGAAAGTGGAAGTTTCTCCCTTAGATTGTTTTCGCCAATTCCACTCTTATATATGTTGCGATTATATGCATCAACCTGTCTTCTACTGTACCAATATGTATGGATGTAGCAGATGACCTTTAACAATGCGAAATAGTCTTCAAATTGTACATTAACTGATGGATAAAAGTTTCTAACTATTCTTTTGAAATGTCAACATCATACCTATTTGTAACACTCGTAACATGCATGATTGAGAACCTAGATCATTGAATATCAAGCTGCAGTTGCAGTACGAGTTTCCATTTGATTGCGTGTATCTTAATGAAAGAGGTCTTTATCTGTCTTCGATTATTACATCTGCTGTAAAATTTTAAGTATGAAACCTATTTCTAATTGCTTTTGCATATGACTAGGTATGCCACTGCAAGTGCACGCTCAGATGGTCTTCTTTTACTTTGTGGTGGTAGGGATGCCAATAGTGTGGTGAGTTGAATTTGATTTCATTTCTGGTTTTTTCGTAAATCTATTGCATGAATTGATGAGAAAGATTCATGTGCCAAGTTTTTTCTTTTCATTCCAAGTAAAATGTGTAAACCTTAACTTAGGTTTGGCAAATAAAACGAAAGTACATTATAAAGAATTAATTACTAAGGTGGGTATTCGGGAGTCAAAATTTTGTTAATTTGAAGAAGAATTCTTGTTGATTCTTTGTATGTTTAGAAAGAGCCGATATCATTATTTTTTTAGCTTGTCTTTATTTTTGCAGTTTGACTTTTTCTAATGCTGTATAGTTTGATTTTTTTTTCCTGTTGATAAATGAATACCTTTTGACCTTTTTTTGTATGTTTGGTTTGATTCATCACTCTCCTCCCTTATTCAAAAGTGGGTGGATTCTTGTGATATGTTTAGCTTTTTGTCCTTTTACGTGGACTTTCATAAGAAGGATATTACCACTGTATTTATAATGCCAAATCTATCTTTCCGGTGTTCCTCTCTTGTGCAACAACAACTACAACCACTGCCACAACCCACCAAACCACCCCCCTCCCAAAATAAAAAAATAAGGAAAAAAGGAAAGACCCCTTCTTTTTACTGCACTTTTTGCAGCATTTGATATTGCTAACCTCTTTACTAATTCCCTTTGCCTTCTGTTATGTAATTTTTAAAGCCGCTGGCTAGTGCATATGGACTTGCCAAACATAGGGATGGACGCTGGGAATGGGCAATTGCTCCTGGTGTCTCTCCATCACCAAGATATCAACATGCAGCTGTGGGTTTTCATATCCTACATTTTAAGTTCCATCATATTGACCTATTAATTCCACAAGAATGCATCACTTATGTGAATTGTACTTTTAGGTCTTTGTTAATGCAAGGCTCCATGTGTCTGGAGGAGCACTTGGCGGTGGTCGTATGGTAGAAGATTCATCAAGCATTGCAGGTACTTGATCAAAGCTTTTTCTTTACACGTGTTTTGTCTACCACTGGTATGTAAATGGTCAATTAGCCTGAACTGCATTTATCAGATGATAAGGCATGCACTTCAAGATTTAGATTCCAGACTTTCTTTAGTCTCAGGTATATATATGCGATGTTTGCATCAGTTGTCCTATAAGATTCGTACAATACTCTTACATGCTTAATCCGTTTGCATCTATGATCTTCCCACATCCTGTTTTATTGTGGCATCTTTCTATTTGTATCAGAAATGAAGAAATTGGGAAGTTTATGAAAAAAATAGGCTGTTGGACTTGGCCTGAGCCTGTCCCATTGCATTTCTGTGGTTAGACAACTGAAATTGCCTGCTTTATGATGTCTATATGTGTCAACTATTTCTATACATTATAATAATCATCAGATGAACTAATTTGCTGCTTACGCTTTTTCAAGTGGGGGCTCAATTATGATGTTTTTAGTAGAAAGCTTAAATTAATAAATGTTATTTTTGTGCAATCATTTGAACTTATGTTGATAACCTATCTTTTCACTTACTTTCTACTTGTGGTCTACATGTGCTACACATACTTCATTGGTATTATGTGTGTGTTTGTGTTCTTTGGAGGTTGTTTGATTAAAGAAATCAGATAAAATGATCGGTGGTCCTTATTCATGGAAGATTATGTTGGTCACCATTGTTTTGGTTATGTTATTTGATTAGATCATTTAGTTACTGCACGTCTATTTAATGGTTTTTCTGTGTACAGTATTGGACACTGCAGCGGGTGTTTGGTGTGATACTAAATCTGTTGTTACTAGCCCAAGAACTGGCAGATACAGCGCTGATGCTGCTGGTGGGGATGCTGCAGTTGAGTTGACAAGACGTTGCAGGCATGCAGCTGCTGCAGTTGGCGATCTGATATTTATTTATGGTGGTTTACGTGGAGGCAAGCCACTGCACTTTCCATGTTAATAGTTATTACGTATTTTCGAGTTCCCTTTGTGTCAGACTTTGAAGCTAATTATTTCTTGCGAAAGCTGTAGCAATCTGGTGATTATGAAAGTAAATAGAACATGGATGTTCTTCCTAATGTTTTCAAATTCATGAACCTTAGAGTTCCATCAGTTTTAAATCATTCTTCAAGCCATTCTCTAATCATGGTGTAGTAGTATACTTATCTATAATATTTGTGCGGCAGGTGTCTTGCTTGATGATCTACTTGTTGCTGAAGATCTGGCTGCTGCTGAAACAACAACAGCAGCTTCACATGCGGCAGCCGCAGCTGCTGCATCTAATTTACAAAGTGGGCGAATACCTGGAAGGTATGGATTTGTAGATGACAGATCTAGGCAAAGTATGCCTGAAGCAGCACCTGATGGTGCTGTTGTGCTGGGTAATCCAGTTGCCCCACCAGTAAATGGTGACATGTACACTGATATAAGCACTGAAAATGCAATGCTCCAAGGGCATCGGTAAGCTAGCTAGTGCGTATAAAAGTTCCACTTAGAAGAGTGGCGTAGTATACATCTTTACATATAAGAGTTGCTGGCTGTGCATTGTTGTGCAGGAGAATTGCCAAAGGTGTTGAATATTTGGTTGAAGCAGCGGCTGCAGAAGCTGAGGCTATCACTGCCACTCTGGCAGCTGCAAAGGCACGACAAAGTAATGGAGAAGTTGAGCTGCCAGATAGGGAGCGTACATCAGAAGCTACTCCGAGTGGCAAACAAATATCGTCAATGATCAAACCTGATTCTGCTGGAGTAAACAGTGTTGCTCCAGCTGGAGTGCGTTTACACCATAGGGCTGTGAGTAAATTAATTTCTATGGAGAAATTTTGACTTGATGTCGAGATGCTTAATTTCATCAGAAATTGTGTCTGATTTTCTTCTGGCTGCATGTGTAGGTAGTTGTGGCTGCAGAGACTGGTGGAGCTTTAGGTGGGATGGTCAGACAGCTTTCAATTGATCAGTTTGAAAATGAAGGCAGGCGTGTCAGCTATGGAACTCCAGAAAATGCAACTGCAGCAAGAAAACTGCTGGACCGACAAATGTCTATTAATAGTGTGCCTAAAAAGGTATAGATGATTCTTGTTGCTTATGCATATTGAGGCATTGTGGCACTGAAAATTCTGCTAGATGTATCTACCTTTGTCATGTTATCTATTCCTTATCCTCCTTCCTTTTGGTGTGTTCATATAAGGTATTTGTGAATGAGAACCTAACAAGTCTCCTTTTTCACAAGATAATGTATTGACATGAGTTAATAAGACTCAGTTTGTGTTAATTTAACTATTACTCTCAATTCTTTGTGAATCTGTGGATCCTTGCATAGTTGTGCATTTAATACACCTGTAAATATATGTTATACTTACCTATATCACAATCATTGTAATGTTTGGTGTTTATTGCATGTGCTTGAATATACAGTTTAAGTGACATTCTTGTATAACAGGTTATTGCACATCTTTTAAAGCCACGTGGCTGGAAGCCTCCTGTTCGCCGGCAGTTTTTCTTAGACTGCAATGAAATAGCAGATCTTTGTGACAGCGCTGAAAAAATATTTTCAAGTGAACCAAGTGTTTTGCAGCTTAAGGCCCCAATCAAGATATTCGGTGATCTTCATGGGCAGTTTGGTGATCTCATGCGGCTGTTTGATGAATACGGTGCACCATCAACAGCTGGTGACATTGCGTAAGAA
Organism: Erythroxylum coriaceum; assembly: GCA_026874005.2. Classification (NCBI taxonomy): domain Eukaryota; kingdom Viridiplantae; phylum Streptophyta; class Magnoliopsida; order Malpighiales; family Erythroxylaceae; genus Erythroxylum; species Erythroxylum coriaceum. The sequence continues at coordinate 801,152 of JANQAP020000240.1, forward strand.
TCCTTTTCTTTTATCATTAATCTTGCATACTGTACCATGAGCTTTGTGTATTTAGTTAGTTTTGAATAGGAATCTATTCATTCCATTGATCCCATTTATGCTGATTGATATGCCTCTGCAAATTGCAGTTTAAGTGATAACAGTATGTTACTATATGGACCGATCGAGAACGTGAAGTATAACTGCAAGACATAAAAGGACCACAAAGTTTTAGAGGGATTAGAAGCAGGGAGTTTACATGGAAAATTCATATGGTTAATAATTAATATACAATCTTGTCCTACTAAAAAGTGATTGAAATTAAGGAGTTTCTAACATGAACCTGATGTCCACTTGTGTCCAAGAAAGGAAAATCCAATAATGAATGTTCTGTTAACACTCATCTGCCGCTAAAAATTTGCTGTGACTACTTTGCAACTAAAGCGTAAATGTTATGATCAATAATTTTTTATTCTGCGCCAAATGCAATTTCTATGATATTATTGCATATATTTAACATTCTATTGAAGTGGTCGTGATGTTCTATTGTGAATGCTAAGCCATATAAGGCAAACGAGCAATAATTAGCTTCTAAAATAGGGTTATGTATTATAGGATAAGACTAGATCACTGCTAACAAACCCCCTAATTGCCCTATTTCATGTTGGATCGACGAGCAACCAGTGTTATAGCTTGGGAGTCTATGTTACAACTTAACATGGGAATGAAAAATGCAAATGCCAATTTTGATTTTCCATACGATGTTAACATTTTCATTGTGAGGTGCCATTAAATAGGATCAAATGAATAAAAATAAGCAAAAAAGACAAATGGACAGATCTGCTTGTGTGTGCATTAGATTGGAGCTGATCTAATGCTATTTCATGACTGTCAGATATATTGACTATCTTTTCCTAGGAGATTATGTTGATCGAGGCCAGCACAGTCTGGAAACCATAAGTCTTCTACTTGCTTTAAAGGTAATAATGGATGTACTTTATTTTTTCTCTGTGATTTCTGTTTCTTTGAGTTCAAACGATTAAGTGGCACTTACCTTTTTCTAGTTCCTTGGACAATGAATTTAGTTAATTATTGTAATGTTGTAGGCAGAATATCCTCACAATATACATTTAATTCGTGGAAATCATGAAGCTGCAGACATCAATGCCCTTTTTGGTTTTCGCATTGAGTGCATTGAGCGTATGGTAAGATATTGCTCATATTTGAATTTTATTTTGTTTTGTTGTATTAAGCTGTTTACTTACTGGCTTATGTTTCCCGAACAGGGTGAGAGAGATGGAATTTGGGTATGGCATAGAATAAATCGTTTGTTTAATTGGCTTCCTTTAGCAGCACTAGTTGAAAAGAAGATCATTTGTATGCACGGTGGTATTGGTCGCTCAATAAATCATGTGGAGCAGATCGAGAATATTCAGCGTCCAATCACCATGGAAGCTGGCTCAATTGTTCTTATGGATTTGTTATGGTTAGTACATACCTGATGTTGTTTCTTATTGATGGCTTCGACGCATAATAATGACACATGACTTCTTCCTTAGGTCGGATCCAACTGAGAACGACAGTGTTGAGGGATTGCGGCCAAATGCTAGAGGTCCTGGGCTTGTAACTTTTGGGGTGAGTGCATCTTTTACTATCTACACTAATTATTATGACCAACGAATTTCTTTTGTTACTTCCTCATTTTCAATATTCCTTCTTACTATGTTCATACGTCTAAAACATTTGTCAGATGTGAGCTTGATATTTGAAATAGCAATTCCTACATGTCAAATCACACACTCTTTCTGAAGGTGTAATTGAGCAATATTTGCTAATTCTGATGGCTATAGTCATAACATGGTTTTGCATTTGCTATCTTGATTCAGTACTCGACAATAGTTACAATAGTGTTTTTGGCCCATCTTCTCATGAATGATGATGAACTTTGCAGCCTGATAGAGTTATGGAATTTTGCAACAACAATGATCTTCAGTTGATTGTCCGTGCCCATGAATGTGTGATGGATGGCTTTGAGCGTTTTGCACAGGGTCATCTGATTACACTTTTCTCAGCTACAAACTATTGTGGTATGAAATTGTGCTTTTCTAAAAACTTTGATTGTTAGTTTGGAATTTTAACAGTGGATTATTGTATTGTCGCTGCAGGTACTGCAAATAATGCAGGTGCAATACTAGTTTTGGGGAGAGATCTTGTCGTGGTTCCAAAACTTATTCATCCTTTGCCACCAGCAATTTCATCACCCGAAGCTTCGCCCGAACGTCACATTGAAGATACATGGATGCAGGTTTTTATTTGATTTCATCATATCTCGAAAACCTTCCTTCTCAAATAACTTTATTTTGAATCCTTTATTTATACTGATCTATATCCTGCTTGCTTTTTGGTGTCTGTTGAGAGCAGGAATTAAATGCTAACAGACCTCCAACACCAACCAGAGGTCGACCCCAAGTAGCAAATGATCGGGGTTCTCTTGCCTGGATATAGCATATAATGCTGATTATTTCCATAAACCCATTTTGGGTGTACGTTACCACCGTGTTACTGGTATCTGTATAGCAAATGATGCCATGTCCTGGAATGCCTGAATTTGTGATCATGGATCCCGGTTAAAAGTTTTGAGGCTTTCTGAAATTTTCAATATCGCAGCACATTTGGCAAGCCTTGGTATGAATTAGACTACACAAGTTTGAGAACCGGGTTTGGTGCAGGCGGCAGGCAGGTAGATCCACTTTGTTGTGCTAAAAGAAGTGGACAGCTGGGATGATGCCCTGCCCTGTGTACATTGAGCCAGAATCATGTAGAAGTTATCAAGGTTGTTCATTTTGATGGGTTAGTTGCGATTGGTAAATCTCACATTTAGATTTCATATATTTTTTTTAATTCCTCATTTTAGGCCTAATATTTTTTCACTATATTCCAAGGTGGATTTGAGGTCCACTATATGTAACGTTGAGATACATATAATCTTTGTGGGCGTCATGTATAATAGATTTGTCTTGTAATCCGCATCTCTGCCTCTCTTTTTTGTACAATGTAATTTGCGAGATGATAAGAAACTTTTTGGCCTACAAGATTCTGGGGAGTTGTGGTTGCGAATGGTATGGTTTAGTTTTGCGTATTCTGTCACCTTTTATATTCTTTTTCTGAAAACTCTATGGTGAAACCGTTAGCAATCTTGGCTGTGGTTCTCGTTTGTTGGAATTCTTGGCCGTCTTATTATTTGCTTACCTTCATACAATCCGTTCTCGTTGGAAAAACACTTTTTTAACACTTTTTTATCGGTCGTCCCGAGAAGGGCCTGTAAAAATGGTCTTTCAACCTATAGGAAGATTAGATGTGTCAAAACTATTGAGTTACTAATGTTCCAAAGATCTGGGATATGGGCTTCTCCAACCGTGCCCATGACTCGCAAGAAAGTGTAAGTCACTCGAGGACTTGGGCAACTGAGACGTCCATCGAAAGCCTCTCCACTCCCAGAAAGCTGTGTTGTTAAAGGTAATAGCCAAGCCAGCCCAAACCTTGCCTCAAAATTAACCTCGCTTAGTCGCTTTACAGGCCTTTGAACGTAGGATTTGTTGGGAGGCAGAGTTTCAACCTTTTCTTACCCAGCAAATGGAAATAAAATAACAGGTGAACAAAACAAGGGGGCTGATAATCTCCTTTCGTTTGAGCTTTCAAACGATATCTCAATAATAACTATAGTTGATGCTAAATGAAGTATAATCGGCAACGCCATACTTTCTTTCCCGTCTCCATGAAATCTCTCCAGCTCAAAACCTGGCAATCAATCAATAGATAAATAAATAAAATTCTTAATAACAATAATTTGATGAAAGATATCTTAAATGCTTGATAAAAAGCAAATTTATCATTATATTTGGCTTGTTGTGGGCACTTTTGTCCAATTTTGCCCCTTCTGGACTGCACTTTGTGGTGTTTAGAACTTTACTGGAAGTATTTAGTCAGGAAATAAATGAATTAAAATGCGATTCCAAGTACATGTCAGCACTCATGACTCACCCCAGATCCTACAAACAAATGTAGATCATCTATCACCACAGAGCATGCAAACTTTACCCAGTCAGGAAAAAGGCAACAAAAGAACTGTGGACACCCTTGAACGAAAGATCAGATATGTGGATCTATGAACACCAAATTAAATTAATCTCAACACTAATTCGTTTCCATACTATTAAAGACTTGCAAATTTCTAATCACTAAAGACCCCCAAATGACATTTAATGTTAACAATGAATAAGACTGAGTTTTAAATTTTGATTACAGAAAGAAAAACTGACCTTTTAACTTTAAAACACAGAAGTGAAACTAAAAGAGCTAGTCTGTTGCTCCTTGGCCAGACCAAAAATGGGAGCAAATTGGAGCATAATATACTTGCATGGAACCCCAGACTAGTATCAAAGGGAATAGACCCAAAGAGAAGTGTTTTGCAATCTTATCCATCCGTGAATCTCGAATCACAATCCCTAGCTACTAAAAATTTTCCTCCTTAAAGAATAAGATCCTAAAACTGGTTTCTTTCCGACATTCACAACATAAAACTTGCAGAGTTGAGTTTACTAGAAATAAAACCAAAATATTTTCCTCTGTATTACAGCACTTTACGCCTTACAAAACAGTTGGAGTAGCATAGATTTATAAGTCCCTAAAATTTATACAACACCAGACAACAAATGTTTCAAAGAAGAAAATTGAGTTAACTAGAGAGAGAGTTGGTATAAAATGACAAATTGAAAAATTTAGAAACTGACCCTCTTTTCTCTCGTTCCTTCCCACTGCTCCTCATGCTCACACTTTCTCTTCCACGTCTCCTTCTGTTCTTCTTCATCTTTCTTCAATCTACCTTCCTCTTCTGATATCCAATCATAAAACAAAGAAGAATTTAAAAAAAGGGTAACAGAACAAGCACCTTTAAAGGAAACATGAAAAGAACTGAGCTTGCAGCACAACCTCATCTTCATTTTTCTCCTGTGCCATTTTTGTTCTGTTAATATATCTCGCAACTTTAATTTCAGCTCCTACCGAAACTGCTCTGATTGTTCATACTGTTGGTCGTATTTTCCCTGATTCACATTATAAAGACTAAAAATGTCAGGCAGGTTTGACAACGCTTCCTGTTGAAACAAGAAAAAATTGACATGAAATCCTATTCCATGAAGATTAAGAAATTTGGTAATTTAATGAGCCAACGGCAAAACCTACAAAGAGCCCCCTTAGATCAAGTGTCTTTAATCTAGTCCCCCTTATGGTTTGAATTTGGTTCTGGAAATCCCCTCGGTTTGGAAGTCAGTAAAACAGCCACTTTGAGGAATTTTGCAACTAATAAATCATAATTCAGACCATCACCAATGAAAAGTACCAATCAATTGTTACATTGCTTTTAATTCGTAGTTGCACTATTAAAAATTACAGAAACCATTTTATTAAGGATATAGTTAAGTATCCATTAACATCATATCGAGTAATAATTGCTGAGCTTTGCTAATGCTGTTCCAAAGTGAACAATCAAAATATCAGCTAACAATTGAATTCTAGCTCCACAAGAATATAATAGTAGTGTAATGCGTCATTACTCCATGCCTTGATCAGCAAACGGCACTTATGCACAAATATGTCTAACAGCAGTTCTGGTTTTTAGATCAACTTACCAGCAAAAGCCTCTTTCGCTTAGGGATGTTTGCATTTGGGGTGAACCAGCAAAGATAACCACATATTAAAACATCAAACAGATAATGGAAAACAAATAGTACAGAATAGTGATAAAAAGTGACCTCAATTATATTTTGAGCAGAAGTTAAAAGAAAAGTTGATATCGATTCCATTTGGACTAAGAGTTACCTTTCAATACTGCTTTTTCACATCCTCTGGAGATGCTTCAAAAGGCAAGTTTAAATACTCAAATGGGTTGCGCTTGAAGCATGCAAGAATCCTGTGGTGTTTCAAAATGTTTTCAATAGGATGGAGACCAATTAGAAGAGAGAAACATTTTGTATATTGCTAATGGTCCAAAAAAGACTAATGGTAACTATTTTATGGAAGCACAACTAAAATCTAAAGTGATCCTTCAAGCAAGGGATAATATTTTGTTGGCACGGTAGTACTCATCTCTTAATTATTTAGCTTAATTAATTTTTTAGTTAGCCAAATTATTATTTTGACATGATTGATTTGATTTATTCTTATAATCATGTTTTTTTTATTTATGTATTTATTTAATTATTTTATCTCATTGTTAATCTTTTATATATATATATATATATATGATATTATGTATTGGATTACATATTTTATGTATTTATTTATATTTTTGTATTATCATTATTTTGTATTACACATGGATTTATTAGAAACAAACTCTCTATTAAGAAGGAACAAGGTTACGTATTATTGGATCTTTTCAAACCCTGAATTTCAGCGGGACTCTCATTGAGTGTTATTGTTGTTTTTATTGTTATATTTTATCGACACTTACTATTTAAATTAGATTTTTTGCAAATTTTTCTATTAAGTTTATTATTGATTAAAATCAAATTACGTTATAATAATGTCTCCTTTTGAATGGTACCTGGCTTTATTTGTTAGATTTAAGAAATAAGAGAAATTATTTTAAATATACAAAGTTGAAGTATAGAATTAAAACTATTCAAGTAGTAATTAGATTTAAGGATGAGATTTTGCCTTCACAGTTGAATTGACCTTACTTATACTTGCTGACTATTCAAATTTACATTTTCTTAATGCAATCAAGTACTACTTGCAACACCTAATAATTTAAAATTAAAGAAAATTTTAGACGAGGGTCAATCAAATTTAAGCTATGGCAAGGGATCCTTGTGGTGTTTTTTGAGATTTGATTACATTAAACAGTATAAGTATTCTGAGATTGGATTAGAATGAAAAGGTTAAGGGAAGTAGGGAACACGAGGGTATCAAAGACATGGATCAGATTCGTGGTATTCACCAAATAAATTCCCATGGGTGTGGTCAGCAAGACCAACTTGCATTAAAATGGGCGCAGGGAGAGAGACAGACAAGACAGTCTACCAAGATTTTGTTCATGGCAGCTCCTAACAGCAATAATTAACGATGATAAAAAAGAAAAAGATGTTGTTGATTCACTCATCGTCATCGTCATCTCTGTCTCTTCAAGATCGAAGTATAAATATTATATAGTTTCTTTTCTTTTTCTTCCTCCCCCTTTTTCTTTTATTTGACTACATTCACATTTCCTCTCCACAAGGAGTGGAAGTGAAAAACAGGGAGACCAGCCCTTGGACATAGATATAATATATTATTACTTTGCGAGTAAGTAATGATACTGAAGTGGGAATTTTGGATTTGGTTATGATGGACCATCAGGAAGAGGCAACGCAAAATGGCTCCCGGAACAGCAATGACCTCCTTAGTTCCTTGCAGAAAGGAACTAAATAATCTCCTTTGCTCCCTCTCAACACTACCATTTCTTTCTTACCATTGCCCTCCAAGACCATAAGCTGGTTGTTATTGTAATTGTTGATGTTCCTCACTATCGATGGTGGCTTCTGCGCTATGGGATTAACAACTGTTGCTGTTCCTGCTATGCCCTTAGGCTTCCAATAAAACTCGTAAGTATTGAAGGATGCTGAAGTCGATGCCGCTGCTGCTTTTCCCGCGGCTGTCACAGCCTCTTTTGGTGGCGATGGTATCATCCTAACACCCGGAGGCCTTGGTGGGAGTGATTGTGTAAGTGGGTTTATTGGTTTCGCTGCCACAACTTCCTCTTCCTCTTCCTCATCCTCTTCCTCCTCATATTTGACTGGTTTATTGATTTTTTTAGGGCATCTTGGGGTTATATTTGCTAAAACCATGGATTTGCTCATAAAAGGTGCTAACTTGTGGACACTCATCACTCCATTTGGCAAATTTGGTGCAAGCTCCATCACAATCCTCAACTTTTCTTCTCCTCCAGCTCCTCTGCCCCTTTCAACTTCCTCTTCCTCTTCCTCTTCCTCGTCATCGTCCGTGAGGTCAGCCTTCTCTTCAGGTTCTTTTTCTTCTTCACAGTTCCCAAGTTCTATTTCGAACTGCTCTACTTCACTAATCTTTGGTTCTGCTTCTACTTGCTCTTCTTCTACTTCGCTGGACCTATTGATGAAAGTGAGAACAAGCCGACCGTCCTGCCTCTGAGCACGGAAGTTGTTCTGTGATGGAACAGAAACAGCTTCAAGAACCAATCGTCCATTGTCACGACGACAACTCATGTGCATAGAAGCCCCGTCACGACTAGAAAGTGAAGGAATTGATGGAGGGAATGACTTGGGTGACGACTTCTGCCTGTTCGCTGCTGCAAGATTGTACTTTTCGACTCTCCAATCATCCATGTCAAACTTCTGTGCAACTTTTTCGTCTTTTGGTTTTTCTTCTTTGTCATCTTCTGCATCACCTGTCTGTGACGGCGGGTGGGAAGAAAACCCATCAGAGCCAGTCTCGGATCCCAGACTTTCGGTGCAAATTTGCAAACTTTTTTCACTTAGAGAACTTGCTGATCTTTTCACAAGAGGGTGGACATAAGGAGGTGGCATGTCCTTGGAGTCCTGTTGTGACTTCTGTGACAGAATTGAGCTCCACGTATCGAATTGTCCAGGTTTCTTATCAACCTCGTTTTTGTTCTTCTCTTCTTGAATTGCGTTCCAGATTTCGGATTGGCTCAGGTGGGGTTCTTTATAATCATCATCTCCTTCAGAAGATGATGATGAGTAAGTAGACGAAACAAGGAATTGTTCAGATGAAGCAATTTTTTTGAGGGGAGAGAAGCCATGTTGAGAAAGCCATTTCTTGGAAGACATATCAGCAGAGAGAGTCCTCCTTAGAGTAGGAGATTTAGTTGCATAGCAATCAGATCCAAGAATGGAGACTATCCCCTGATTCTTAGCCATCACGGTGACTTGTTCATTGAGAGATGAAGACACGCCAAAGGTCTTGGCAGGGGACGGCATATCTCGGAGCCAACACAAAGAAGAAGGAGAAACCAACTTCTTTAGCTGTAGAAAGAGTGATAAACAAAAATGAGAAAATTAAGAAAAATTTTCAAAAAGGCACAAGATACATGGGCAGATGCTAAAAATGGGATAACATTGATTACCTTGAGGAAGGAGTTTATAGTATAAAACAGCAACAGCAACCAACAAGAGGTCTACAAAGAGACCACTGAGTTGGGTGCTAGTTGCAAGTGAAGAAGAAGATCTAAAGATAGTTGACTGGAGTGGCTGTTGCCTGTTGGTTACTACTTACGGGCTATAACAAGAAGAGGTGGTGAATGTGGGTATTTGTAGGAGCTGGAGAGGAACTTGGAACCGTGTGCACTTGGCCCCACCTTCACTGAAAAGACTACACTTTTTTTCTATATTTCCTTTATCAGAAAGTGCTCATCCATAGAAAGGAATAAGAGGGCGTAAGCTCTCCTCATATCTACACTCACTCTTCGCTTTAATTTATTGTATTTGTATATCAAAACTCATGACATGCAATTATTCTCATCCTGTATGTTGTACGTGGTTTCGGTCTTAAATCTTTACAGCTTCACTTCAGCAGGAATAGATGGGGACAGTATTTAGCTAATTACAACTTTTATTTAAGTACAAATTAAAATTAAAAAAAATATATCTCAGATTTCACTCTTTAGCTAAACTTCAGATCTTGACGAAGATGATAATGAGATATCTTAAAAATAAAACGATATCTTATATTTAAGTTACCACACACCTATGTAAAAATGATAGTGTACCTGCAAGCCAGCAATAAAGATCGTAAAATCTGTATCTTCCCTGAACTCTGCCGTTTCCATGGACTTTGTTCTTCTGTAAATATTCCATGCAATTAGTTGTTGGGCATATATACATGATTATGATATTTGGCTGTCTCCTAAGGAAGACGGCAGTTGAAATAGCCAATATGTTATAGTAACAAGTTGGTGGAATAATCAAAGGATAGTCACAAGTAAGACGTATAAAGATTTTATGTGCCAGAAATGCCATCATGGTTTTTTTTTTCTTAATCAGGGTATGTCAAATATCCAATATTATTAAGAGGAAGAAGATGGTCTTCAATTCTACGCACCATTTCTTTTACATTTTATAAAGAGCCTATTTTCGATTCCTAATCTTCCAATTATAAAGAAGTAAAATTGTCAGTTGTTTTAAAGCTCACCCTCAACATATATAATTTTTTATTTGATATTGTTAACCAATATTGATTTCTATATTAAAGCGGATAAATTTCAGACTATCGGGTACAAAGGTATAATGATTTGTTTAGTCAATTCCATATGCAAATAAGTTGTCACCATGATGCAGAAATTCTTAAAATTATTCCTCCTGTGCGTGTCAAAGCGTGAAGAACAACAACTGAAGTTGTTACTTAAAAGGAAATGTGAGAAAATAAATATAGTGAGGGAAAAACTGATAGGGATGAAAAGGAGCATTCAATGGCAAACAATGTGAACAAAATTCCAGTGAGTACCTAAAGAGGAAAAGGCATAATTCTATTTATATACATGTATATATAACTAAATATAACTAAATAGGTAAGCAGAAATTGACAATAGCGATTGATGTGACAATGACTTAGGAAGGAAGCAAATGGAAATTGCTTTGATCGCGTAATATCCCCCCTCATCTTCCATCTTCATTGTATAATTAAAGGGATTATAAAGTAAGGTTACGTAATATTAGATTTTTTTTAAAATTTAATTTAACGTTTTTTATATTAAAGTGTAAAATAAAATCTAAAAAGAAAATTTTAAAAATTTATTCACCAAAATTCAATATTTATGTTAACGGAGCAAATTAAAGTTTATATATATATATATATCTGGGACCCTAAACAACGACAGTGCATTTTGTCCAATCTTTTAATTTCTTCCACCTCATGTAACCTTTGGTTTTGGTCTTATGCATGGTGGTGTGAGAATAGAAAAGTCATCAAGTGGTTTATAGTTTATACGTATATGAAGAAATTGACAATACGTGTGCACCACCAAAAGGTCATGATGTTGATCACTTCATTCAAAACCATACAAATCCATCCACTTTCCAACCATTATGCATATATGTACAAACTACAAAGAGAGAGTTAGACAACACCCTATGAAATGAATTTATCCGTTAGATATAGATATTCATTTTAAAAATCAAGAGAAGTTATTACATTAAAAATATACAATATGAGTCTTATCATTTTCATTTCAATTTTAGAAATATATTACTGAAAATAAACATAAATGGACGTTTATATTATCACTGAAGGAAAGAATTTAATGCTACCCAGGCATTGTTGTTATTGTTGGAATTTAGTGCTAATTGTAGGCTTGCCAGAACCCGTGTAGGGGGGCAAATGGAAAAGAGAGAACCAAAAAAGATACCCTTTGTCCCTATAAAGCAGTAACCACTTTAACCTTCGGTACTATGTCTTGTGCCCCGTCTTTTAATTTATGTTCACATTGCTTCATCTTTCAATATGCTTCCTGAATTCAAATTTATTTATTGAGAGGCTCTCTTTTTTCTTCTTCTTAATTTGTATCTTTTTGTATTAAAGTATTAAATGGAAATAATGCTTTTATTTTTTATTTAATTAATTTATATAATGAAATATAGTTTAAATTGGAGATATTGAAATTTGAAACAATTTTATAAGAGACAATCGAGTTAAGACTTGATAATTTTTGATAAAGAAACTAATCTCGTTAAGAAATAAAATAGTAACTGGAGAGCAAAATTATATTTTCCTCTGTTCATTTTTTGATACACATTTTTTAATTGTGTTTATGTCATATCATGTCTTATATTTGGTAAAAGTCTATAAATTTTCTACATATGTGAAACCACCGCTTATTTTATACAAGTAAAAAAATCCTCTTTTGTTAAATAAGCAAATATTTTATAATCTCTTTTTCTTTATATACAAGAACAAATGAGACATCTAAAGCTTTAGCAATTATAAAGACATCAAATTACTTAATTATACCTGAAGTTATGAGAGAATGTAATTAAAAAGAGAGTGACAAAGGATATCTTTATTGTTAGTTTATGCCCTTGCAGCCAATCAATTGGATGCAAATTAATGTATGACATATTTTAATTAATAAAAAAGGCTTTATTTATCTTTATGTATTAATTTAGTTAATATTTTATGTTTTAATATTTAAGATAAAATTTTTGGAATAATTAATGTGTACTTGAAATTATGATAAGATCATAATTATGAGATTTAATTTACACTTATGTATTATTCCTAAATATTTCTAATTGTAGTTTCATCAAGACGAGATATTTTTGAAACAGTAAAACTAACACACATTATGTTTCTTTCTTATGAAGAAAGTAATTGATCTCATAAACTGAAGTATGGAAATACTTAAACTAATGTGTGGGTGATCATTAGAGAATAAGTCACTGAACTGACCCGATTATGAGAATTTCGAATGGAATATTACTTATGTGTTTGTGGATTATCTCATAATGATGATTGTATAATTGATTCTCAGACTTGAGATTATCAAGGTATCTCGTATGTGAATTACTTTATTTTGATACTACTTATAAATCGTCTTAGGATAATTCAGTCGATAGTAATTGGATACAGTATGAACTATATGAAGATAGGTGAGTAAGTCAATATAAGATTCGTCACTCTAAAGTAATTAGAGAGAATATTCTACTGTTTTTGATTAGTAATGATTTATGGAATTCTCTGACTATAGTGAATTGATATTTGAAAAAGGTATTTTTAAAATTTTAATTATAAATCAATCACTAATTAGTAAGAATGAACATAATTGAACCAAAAAGAGTATACACTATATCCATACTCTCTCCAATTAGAATATTAAATGACGAAATGATTAAATTATACATTATAGTCATGTATGGATATGTTAAGTCAATCACTTTGACATTCATGATATTTAGGTAATCATGACATGTTGCTAGACGTCAATCATAATTTATGATTATGAATTGTTTAATTGGAGAATTAAAGATAAATTAAAAGAAATTTTAATTTATCTAATTCTAATTGTGAATTAGAATTATAATTT
>JANQAP020000240.1:814371-830586 GCA_026874005.2 Erythroxylum coriaceum
TTGATTTTATTAAAATTAAATTAATTAGAATTAGAATTTGATTTTAATTATAATTAAATAAATTTAATTTTAATTAATGAACCTAATGCTTTTTTCTTTTTAAATAAAGGAAAACATTTAAAAGCTAACACTTTTGTCTTCTTCCTCTCAAATCAGTCTTAAGAATTGCTTTATAGATACCATCAGAGGCTGGATAATTGAACAGCTTGTGATTGATCAATCGAATAGGTTTCAAAGGTTTTTCAACAAGAAGATGAACAAGGTACAATTTCTAATTTGTTTTGTGTTTTATTCAAGTCTATTCAATTACCGGAATTCGCTCGAATTCGTAAAAGTTTTGTTTTTCACTGTGCCCGTGATCAAATCACGGTTGGATTCTATCATCTATCTCGAAAAACCAGTTTAGCTTTATGTCAGGAAAGTCCACCACAAAAGTTTTACATCTCTTTAAAAGATTAATGGAATTTTTCAGGGAAAGATAGCTTAACCTACACATGATTTTTATTAATTTAGAGAAGGTGTATAACATTGTACCTAGGAAAAATCATGTAGAGGTATTTAGAAGGTAAATGAGTTCCTATGACCTATATACGAGTTATTAAATATATGTATGAAAGTGTTAAAATTAGAGTAAAGAATACAGGAAGAGATACAAAGCATTTTTCTATCGATATTGGACTACACTGAGGCTCCTCTTTGAGTTCCTTTTTGTTTGCAATAGTGATTGACGAGCTCACCAAGAATATGCAAGGAGATGTGTCTTGGTGTATATTATTTGTTGATGTCATTATTTTAGTGGATAAGACAAAAGAGGGTGTCAATGTCAAGTTTAAACTTTTGAGGGATACGTTAGTCGAATGCCTTTAAATTGAATAAGACTAAGACTGAATATGTAGAGTGTAACTTTTCATGACATAGGGTGGTTACCGATGTGGAGATAAGGATTAGTTCATAAGTTATACCAGAAAAGAAGTGTTTTAAGTATCTAGGATCTATCATCTAAAGTAACAAAGAGATTAATGAAGACTTGGTTTACCGTATCAGATCAGAGTGACTTAAATAGCATAGTATATCAGGAGTTTTATGTGAATAAAGATATCACTCAAACTTAAAGATAAATTCTATCGTTTAGTTATTAAGCCAGCTATGCTCTATAGGGCAAAATGTTGACCTATCAACTAAATGCATAACCATAAGTTAATGGTAGCGGAGGTAAGGACATTCCGTTAGATGTGTAATATTACTTGAAGAGATAAGTTCAAGAATGTAATGATAAGAAATAAATTAAAGGTGACTAATATTACTGAAAAATTAAGATAGAAAAGATTTCGGTGGTTTGAATATGTTAAAAATAAGGCACCTATATGCTCTAATAAGAAGAAGTTGAAAACATAAATATTTATTATTTTAAAATTTAATTATTTATTTGATTATTTTGTCGCGTGAGTTATTTAGATACAGCCCAGCAAATATTTACGTTAGAATTACTTTTTCAAGAACACTAAAATTATATATCGTGAAAACTCCATCCATCTACTATCAAATTATAGACGTATCAGTAAAAGGCATAACAGGTCGCAATTGTCCTACAATTTTAAAAAGAAATAAATTGTCTTTCATCAACATCCTATTCCTTGGATGTAACGAGCTACACAAATTTCCAAGTTTCAAAAGACTTTTACAACACAGTTGATGGGCTGTTCTGATTGATCTTCAATTATGTAACAAAAATTTAAAAATAAAATTCTCATTCGAGAGAGGCAGAAGTCTATTCCATGATTACTGGCTCGAGAGTGAGACCATTCAGGATTGAAAACTTTTAAGCATGGGGATTGTTTAGAACCAGTGTTTTAGTTTCCTGTTTTGGACTAAAACGGAGAGAGAGAGGAATTTGAAGCACAATTACGTGTCAAAAACTTGCAAGGCACACAGCACTATATAATTCATTTAATAACTAATGGTGCAATCAAATTCTATAAAGATTCTTGCTTTAGCATTTTCTATGTAGAAACTGTAACTAATTAATGGAATGTGTTTCCTGTACGCATAGAATTATATATATGTATAATTTCCTCTCATATGAAGTCAAAACACCTCGGAGGAGTTGACTCTAATTAACTATTATATAGACAGCTCCGAATCAGAATTTCGCTTTGGAAAGTTTGCTATTTTTAGAGCTTAAAACAATATATTGTGTTAGATTCTTAAATCTCTGTTGTTCTTATGATAAAGTTTAATTTTTTTTTTAACCAAGGACCATTTGAAAATAAAAAGGAAAGGGGGTAAGAAGATGTTATTCTATTCATGTTAAAATTTTGTTCATTTTTAAAAATTTTAAATAATTCAATAATATTATATAATCACACAATACTCTTATTTATTAAAATAACTTTTATATTAATTTAATCAAAGATGGACTCAGCAAAAGCAATAAAATTTCAATATTATATCTTTAATTAATTATTTTTATTTGAATTTGTATGGAAACACACTGGGATGTTAAGTCAATAAAAATGACTTATATATTTAAAGTTAAAATTCTAATTTTATCTTTAAATGTAAATATTATTTTCTTCTATTTTAAAAAATATTAAAATATTACATCATCAAAATAACTTAGAACCTATTTTCTTTTATTTATATTTTTGGTTTTTATTTTTTTCAAATTTAGTATAAAAATATATTTGTTTGAGTTTTTATTTTTATTTTTTATTTTGATTTCTTCTAATTTTTATTTAATATATAATTATTATTAGAAATAAAAAATACATTAATAATCAAACATTTTTTTGTTTTTATTTGGAAAAAATGGAATATTAAAATAAAATTAAAAAAAGAAATAAAACCAATCGCACCCATTAATGATTCCAAGTTCATTTTAATATTTCCATTGATTAGTATTAAATGCATCCAATTAGCGGCAGCAGCTTGAGTGTAGGATGGATTGGCCGTGGTTCCATTGCTAAATATTTATTTAATGCGGAGATTTTGCCGTCCTATAAAAGTTCAGTAGATAGGTATAAAGGTGATACATAGATTAGCCATAGCCCATAGGGTACAGAATTATAGGTGGACCGTCCTAAGTTGATCAATGGCTAAACAATATTGTTGACCATTGATCAAAGAATTTCCTTTTTTCCAAATTCTGTCTAACTATTTTACACCATTACAAGTTAGTAAATGTCAAAAATATTGTTGATAATGTTTGAACTATATTTAGAAGTATAGATTAGCTAATGGATGGTGGAGTAGAATCAATATCCACTTGTTTGCGTTTAGACACATAACTTTAGAATTTCGCTTTGGTGGAGTGGTGCTTTGCAATTGCTAACATTATCCCTTCAAATAACTTTTGTGGCAGGTGCATTGCTACTATTGTTAATTTGATCTTATTTTTTTAATGAATTAAAGTTTTTACATAAAGTGACCAATTTAATTGATTTATTTAAGTGAATTAAAGGCAAATATACCATTTGATATGTAAAATTTGCGAAAAAAAGTAAATTATCATAGAATAATATATCGAAATTATGAAATTGGGATATTTTAACATTTTAAAAATGTTTTGTATCTAAAATTCATTTTTATATTTAAAATGGAGATAATTAATTTGCAAAGCTTATTTTTTTTTAAGAATTGTAAGAGAGTTTTTTCAAGAATTTTTTTTAAGAATTTTTTTTTTTGAGGAGATAACTAGGATTGGTGGTGGTGTCATCGTCAAGGTCTTGAGCATCGTTGGAGGTTCGTGGAAGCAAAATCGATATTAAATAATTTAAACAAGTAGATGGATGAAGTGACGAAGGAGACAATGAGAAAAATTTTCTCGAGAATGGCTCCGTAAAGTAGTATGGAGTGAATCTTAGCGCGTCATCTGTAAAGAAAAAAGTAAGTCACCAAGGGGACGAGGGTGAAGAAAATGGGTTAATTAGGTAAAAAGGAAGGAGTGTATTGGTTTCGACGAACGCCCATGATCGTAGAAAGCTCGGCATTACATGCTCTGTTATCACTACAGTGAAGTAACCTTGTGGCTGCCTTTTTCTTTTTTTTTTTTTTGCTACGATTTGAAAATCGTAACTAAAGATCAATTAAAATAGTCAACAAAAAGATTATCCATCGGCAACAAATTTGAAAATCATAGCTAAACATGCATCAAAAAGACTTATTGGTTACGTTTCTTTTAACGATAATGTAATACGTAATGATATCTTAGTTACATATCCGGATCGAAGGTGAAAGGGCAAAAAATAGAGAAATGCGGAAATACCTGATTTTCGGTTCTAAAACTTCAAACGAATTTTTCGAAGCCGAAACGATCCCGAATTCACTACCGTCTTCACGGGAATGCATTGCCGAGACGCGGGCTAGGTCTTTCTACAGTTTTCTCAATACGTAAGTTCTCTTAACGGGTCAGAGATTCCTTATGCTTACGATTGACATGAGTAACTGCAGGAGACCTTAACCTATTTATATAGCTTCCATATCGGGCTTCTCCATCACTAGACCGATATGAACCAGGTCCACACTAAAAGAGATCCATTTTTTACCCGGACTTCGACCCATTGATTTAGATCATTTATTGTGTCATTTTATTATCCTTATCTGGATCAAATTACGAAATTTAACCGGTAATTAATTGGAAAACCAAAATTACAATTAATAACTATCCATTTTAAGGAAAAATTACAAAATTGCCCCTAAGGGCAAAATTGTTTTACAATCTCCCCCTTGGACAATTATTAATTGCAGTTTCAATCAAGTTCAAAATAGTTTGAAAATCTGGTTAAGTTACGCTACTGTATTAGTATCAAAAGTTTTAAAAAACATTTGATCCAAAGGTAATGAAAGTCCTACATTTTGTCCTACAAGGCTTTCGATACCGAAAAATATCAAACACATGTGTCATGTGTGACACAGGTCTAATATAATCACAAATACCTAATACCTCACTAACATGAATAGGAAAATGAAGTGTGGCAGACTACGATGATACCTTTATGATCTAATATGTATCATCTCCGTCTATAGGTCTCGATTTCTCCAACTTTATGCTAAACTGCATGTGCTAAACTGCAGCAGAGAAATCTCGTTTTCTCTCACCAAATGCTAAACAACATTAGAGAAAACTTATTTCCTCTCACCAGATGCTGAACATCATTAGAGAAAACCTTTATGTTCTCCAACTGAATGCTAAACAGCATTAGAGAACCTTTATGAGATTAAAAACTTATATCCCCCTATGTCATGTGAAACTTTAAGGATATATCTGTACAAAACTGTATGTATCTAATGATATAGGCTCAAGGTCAATCTGTATATATGCCCAATGACCTTTAAAATGCTTAAGATCAACACAAATCTTAAAGCTTCCATACGTATTATGACAATGTATGATAACATGTATTACTGAGGATAAACAATGATCATCTTTAATTGATGAACCATCATACCGTCATATTACATCAAAACGTACAAATATACGTGGAGCAAACATAACGATTCCCTAACTAATAGTGTATAAGGACTTCTAAACGCTCATACTGTATACTTGTATTCCAAACACAAGTGGGCAAAATCCTTTAGTTAAAGAATCGACTTTTAGTTCCTCAGTCTTTAAATGCTCCAAATCTTAGTGTCATCTTTTCGTGTCAACTACTTCATGATCAAATATTTGACCTTAAAATGCTAAGGCGCTGTAATATTCAATGTTGTTATTAAACAATACAGAAGCTTGATTATCACATTATAACCAAATGGATCTAGTCACTGAATCAACCACAAACAACTTAGAACTTAAAATTTTGAGCTAAACCGTCTATGAAGCAGCCCTATAGCACGCACTATGCATGCATGGATGAGGAAGTCACCTGTGTTTAATTGATACTCTTCCACAACATTGTACCATCTGCAAACTTAAACCATAACCTTAAGTGAACTTTTGATCATCTGGACATATATCTTAATTTGAATCTGAATTCCTTACGAGGTTTAGTTCATTGACTTTTCTATATGTCAACATATAATCCTTGATTATCTTTAATTATCTCAACACTCGTTTGACTGCATTTCAATGGTTTACATTTAAGTTAACCAGATACTGACCAAATAGTCAAACAGTAAATGCAATGTCCTCCCTAGTACATAACCGAGCATACATTAGGCTATCAACCGTACTATAATACAGAATATTCCTCATAACCTCTATCTTTACTTTATTCTTTGGTCACTGTGCAAAAGATTATCTCTCACTATGAGAGATAGGTGCGACGACAGGTTTACTGTTAACCGTATTAAACCTTTGTAACATATACTTAATATATGCACTCTGTTAGAGGTATGGCGAGTGTTAAGATATGTCCCGGTGAATCTAAATACCTAGGACAAAAGATGATACGCCAAGGTCCTTTATGTTAAAGTTCTTGACCAAAAGTTGATTAAGCTTATACAACATGGTCAAGTAATTTGACATGAGCAATATATCATCCTTATGCAGTAATAGGAAGATAATTTTACTCCCTCTGATCTCATAGTACAAGCATCTTTTTAACTTTATTTCCCATGAAGCTGAAAGAGGTCACAACCTCATCAACTGTAAGGTTTCACTTTTGAGAGGTATGATGTAAATCATACATTGATTTGCATAACGCGTAAGCCATGTCAGTTCCATCCAGATCCTGAAATCCTTCTGGTTGTACCATATAGACCACTTTATAAAGGTCTTTATTCAGGAAAGCAGTTTTGACAACCATCTGATGTAACTTTTTATCATCATAAGCTACAATTGCCTTAATCACTCAAAATGTATCCTTCAAGGATACGAGAGAAAAAATAACATCAAAGTCAACATTTCTCCGTGAGTGAACCATCAGGCAATTGAGCTAGCCATAAATTGCTGAACTTTATCCTGAAGTCCTTTAGGCCTTAAACTTTATTTATAACTGACGGTTCTGCGGTTATGCTACAAAATCAACTAGCTCCCAGACCTTACTATGTTTCATGGCTTGCATCTCATCAATCATTGCAACCCACCACAATTCCACTGCGAGTACAGAAACAGCTTCTGTAAAAAGTAACTGGATTCGTAAAACATCTAATATCATAGTCCTGTTCACCTAATAGACTATGTAGTCAGATGGGATAATAGGTCATCTCACTCCGGTGGATTTACGTAACTGCATTAGATCTTGTACCCCCAGGAACCTCTGTATGTACAAGTATGGGTTCTTGTTCCTATACAAGCACGGTTTTAAGACCTAAATCTATCGAATCTAACTATACGAGTGGAGGATACATAATAACTGTAGTATTCATCCTGTTATCATCCTAAGGGTCAAAGAATCCACCATCATTATAGACATCATACTCCAGAAACTTAGCTGTTAGTGATTCCACTATTTTATTCCTTTCTTCTCTACAGTAAGATCTGTAGCCTTTAGAGTGGTCAGGATATCTTACTAAATAACAATGAACATTATGAGCGTGCAATTTTTCTTCATAAAGATTATACTACCTCGGTAGGGAAACCCCACACACGAATGTGTGTGAGACTATTTTTCACACTTCTAGATAATCAAGTAGATTAGCCTTGTTCTGCATTGACTTCTTCAAGTCCTTTTTAGGGTGCGATTATGTCTTTCAGCAATACATCATTTTGCTCAAGACTACCTGGTATAGTGAATCAAGTCACTATGCCAACCGATTCCATATATCTGACAAACGGACTTTTTCAAGTCCTGAAACACCATATTTGTCATGATATTCTCCTCAATGGTCAAATCTGACTCTCTGAATGGATTTTTCCAATTAGTTCTTAACCTTCAATCTTTAAGCGAGAACTCATAGCTGTAATGGGAATAATCATCATAAATGTCATAATGCTTTTGAATTGCATAATGCAACTATATAAGGTCTTCTGATATCTTTATATATCAGACTTAACAAGTTAGAAGCATGAATTGACTTTAATATCCTTATTAGTTAACTTACCCCTGTAATAGTTAACACATATTCCCAGATCATCATAATCTAGAATTGAGAGAATGTTTTCCTTAATCAATCTCTTTAACTTTAGCTCTGGAAATGTGGCTTAAACTTTTATGCCACACCATGTATGACTTTTCATTCATCAGGGTCCTTCATTTGATAACTTGTTTAGCAAGATACGAAGAAGCATATATCTGATTCGGGGTAAGACACATTCTATACAAACCATATGACAAGAAAGTTGTACCATTATGTTTTGCGTTAAACACAACTGTACAACAGAAGCATTAAATACAAAACGTCAACTTTCTTTGTCCAAAATTGATCCAAAGATCACAAATAAAATGTGTCGTGTGAAAACCTAAATGAACCTTGCAACAAGTTATCCTATATATGAACCTATGTATTGTGGAAGCACCTTGATCAGATACTCCATTATATTGTCACCAAGTACTTAATGCGACTATCGCAAATTCGATTCATAAATTGACAAGCCAAGAAGTTATCTGATGATTACCGTCTTTCCTTTTAAGCCTTATACTGCTGGCTTCTCTATGTCCCTAGGACCTTCACCAGCACTGAATTGACCAGCATCAGCTTGTAGAGAAGATTCAGTCTTTCTACCTTTGATCTTAGTGTGTTTCATCTTTGCCTTCCATTTGGTTGCTTCGAGGACTGTAGGAGTAACAAGCTAGAGTTCTCATCGTCAACAACGCAATGGGCAATCAAAGCATTGAAGTCTCATTTCACATCCTGTGAATAATATGTCATCATCAGATTACTTAACTCTGGAGGGAGCATATTCAGATTCTGGTGAACTATGAAGACATCAGAAAGAGGAATGTTTAACATCTTCAGTCTACTATGAAGATGTATCGTTCTTGATATGTACTCCTTACTCCCCCTTTCTCTCGTATACTTTATGGAGAATAATTCTTTAATCAAGGCACTTGTCTCAACACTAAATAAGACTATATACCTCTAAGAGACATTTCCAAGAAATTACTTCGCTATGTCTGTGTCCGGAAGTTCACTAAGCAGATGGTTACGTATGGATCTCTTAATGGTTAGCAAACATAATCTATTAGACCAATCCTGGGCTTCATAAGCCTCTTTATGAGTTTTCGAGCTCATGGATGTAGGTGGAGATGGCCTATGTATCTGTATGGCCATATTAACCTCAACTCTTTCCATAGCATTCAATACATCCTCTATCCACTTCTTTGTATTGAAATCGATCAGAGTTTCAATGATGATACTGATTTTATTGATTGAAAAGGTGACTCTATAATAACTTTAATTAGATCAGCACAAATGTAGGATAACAATGATACTGAAAGCCATTAAATAGTATCTTTCTTAAAAATCCGATCACACGTATTATGAAACACCTTTGGGCTGAATACATAATATATGCAATTAGACTTTCACATAAAAAGCGATCAAAGTAGAAACCATCAACTCTCACGACACTACTACCTTTGGGTGAATAGATCGTTTAAGCAACGGCTTTCCTCCATTTAATGCCTTTATGAGCATCTCAAAATATTATGTAAGGCCAACACCTTTGGGCAGGATAACCAAACATAAAGCTAAAGACATCCCCAAACATGTAAATAGAACAATCCAAAATACTGACTTGAAAGGCCACTTTGGTGACTACATTCTCATCAGTATCCTAGAAAGTCCACTAACACAAGGGATACATATTTATGTTATCCTCACATTCTTTACGTGCATATGATATATGACAATGTAACTTCAATAAATGTAAAAACATGAATGCACAATCCCATTGTCATACACCCCTGCTGAAGACATTCTCCGAAAACTTCATTTGAGACTTTTGTAAAATAAAAATCTCAGTAGAGTGACTATCATTCATTACTGGACACCAAACCGACTACCCAAGATACAAGAACAAGAACCTCATATATCTCCCTTATGGCAAGTTTGTTGCACAAAAATTTACTCAAAAATGGCTTTAGAATGTCTCAATTCCTTTTCCGATTAACTATCATGCAATCTCAAACCGTGTATATGAGACTCGAGATACGAAAACTTGAAGTATCTCCCTCACGTGATGTCCGAAGCATGAAAATTCACTCGAAATTGGATTCAGAATACTTTAATTCCTTTTTTTGGAGTTAAACTTTAATTTATTACTAATGTAATAAATCCAGAAAAATGGAAAATTTTACTTTATAAATTTCCAAGACCCGAAAACTAACCCAAATTACCCCGGAACACCCTTACGAGAAATTTGAAATTTGTATGTTTTTTTAATTGTAGGCCTGTTCGTACGCTGACGTCGTACTCCGACGTCGGATGCGTCCACCGATGCTGGAGTGTGCGTCGCACGCGCCAGACACGTGTCCTAACCTGGTTGGGCCACATGTCAGCGCGTGCGGTGTCGCCTCTCCCTGTGTCACTTTGCTACACGTGCCCGACAGTGCGACGACTGTCGCCGAAAAAATGCGATTTCCCACCAATTTTGGGTCCTTTTTTCGACTTCTCGGGCTCGTTTTTAACCCGTTTCTCAAGGTTAAACATATGTATACTACTTTCATGCAATAAAAAGCAAGAAAAACTGAGAAACGGAAGTTAACTCTCTGAAAACCTTATGGAGAGAAACCGAAAAATTTATGTTCTTAACCACCTGATCACGTCATCGCTCTGATACCACGTGTAATGCGTAACGGTACCTTAGTTACGTACCCCGGATCGAAATGCGAAAATACCTGATTTTCAATTTTAAAACTTCAAACGAACTTTTCGAAGTCGAAACGATCCCGAATCCACCGCTGTTTTCACAGGAATCCATCATCGAGACGCGGTCTAGGTCTTTCTACAGCTTTCTTAATACGTAAGCTCTCTTAACAGATCAGAGATTCCTTATGCTTACGATTGACATGAGCAATTGCAAGAGCCCTTAACTTATTTATGTAACTTCCATATCGGGTTTTCCCATTACAAGGCCTATATGGACCAGATCCACACTAAAAGGGATCTATTTTTTACTTGGACTTCGACCCATTGATTTAGATCATTTATTGAGTCACTTTATTACCCTTATTTAGATCAAATTACAAAACTTAACCGGTAATTAATTGAAAAACTAAAATTACAATTAATAGCTGTCCACTTTAAGGGAAAATCACAAAATTGCCCCTAAGGGCAAAATTGTCTTACAAACAATTTTCAAATTGTAGTTAAAAGTTCCACCTAACACAAAAATCTCTTTTTAACAGTATTAAAAACTTATTTTAAATTTTTTAATATAAGTATACGTTATCTCAAACAAATAATATAATAATGAACTGAGTATTATCTCATAATTGGATCTATTTATTTATGCATCTTACGACTCTATCTTTTATATTGATAGTGATATGAGTTTTTTTTTTGAAAACATGATAGTGATATGAGTTTATATTAAATTTTAAAAAGTCAACTAAATTTATTATTTGTGCTTGATATATAATATTTTATTTCTTATATTTTTTAAATTTAACATTTAGTATCTTACTTTTTTTAGGTTGTTTCCTCATTTGACAAAAGGGTAGTCAATATATAAATATCCAAGAAAAGGAAAAATAAATCTCTATACAACTTCTTTATGAGAGACAAATTAAGTAAATTTGGACTTGGAATTTGCGTGACTCTTTTACCAATCAATATTATGCCCCTGATTGGCAATCAACTGATTGCATTAACTGTTAGCTGATTCTATCAGCGGTTAGCTGATAGCAGATTAACATAACTCATTTGATTAGCAGATAACATTAGTTGTATATTGAAAGATGTTTAGTATTAGTTGTTTATGTATAAAATGACTTATAAAAGTATGATTTAAAAAAAAGATTTATAAGGACATGAATATTATATTGGGCATTCCTCGATTCCTCGTCCATGCAATTTACTCGATCCTTTCAATTGTCTTTATGTTTACTTTCAAAATTAAAGGAAAACGTATATAATGAGATGATAACTCTTTGTATATTCTGACTCAAATTTGATATTAATTCAATTTCAAAAATTAAAATTAAAATTATTAAATTTAAATAATAAACTTATTATCTATGTCTCTATTTCTATTCTTATCTCTTTGAGTAATTTGTAATAACTTTTGAATATAATAATCTTTTAATTCTTTAATTTCTCAGTCGTAGGAAAAAAACTCTCCTATAGGAGCATTTTCAAAATCAACGGATTGAGTTCAATCCGTCAACCTAATCACCTAATTATCAAACATAATTATCAGTGGTTTGACATAATCAAACAGTTAAAAACTTTTCAATCCGTCAAAAAGTAGCTGATAAGTCATTTACTAAACTAAGTCCTTTAAAGTACCCAACCTACATTGCTTCTTAATTGGGCAATATAAAGTGAAGTAACAATAATAGGATTTTGATAATCTGTGGGAATGACGTTAGGTTAGATAAATGTGTCAGATTATGGAAAGTCTGGAAATCTGGGATCAGAATGGATCATCATCTCCCAGTCAACAACAACAGTAAAGATAGGAGCCTGTACAGGAGCAATTGTAGCAATTAGGATAAATGTACTTTCCTTATATAGCATTGTAAACCAGTATAATATCTTGTACTTTGTAATCAGATAATACATCGATACAGAAAATCCATTCCAAATTATGTCCAATTTAGGTACCATTTGAGATGGTATCAGAGCAGTGTGAACGGTTTTAAAGGCCAATCAGTCATTCTGCTCATCTTTTTCCCAAAAACTTACCTGAAAACAAGCCAAGAAAACAGCCAGAAAAACATGTCAGACGATGAAACCACATCAGGCATCACCAATGATGACCTGACAATCAGAATAGCAAACCTGATCAAAAATGGCCTCAATACCCACAATCAGAAACAAACAGTCTCAGACAACTTAAATCTCAATGTCAAATTAAACAGTCAGAACTATGCACTGTGGTCACGAATGATGAAGGTGGCCATAGGAGGAAAATCCAAGACCCTGTTGAGCCATATCACAGGGATTACGACAGCACCCCAGATCGGAGATCCGGAGTTTGAAAAATGGGAGCAAGATGATTTGGTAGTTTTTTCGTGGCTAATTCAGAATATAGAGACACAAATAGCCAATAATCTCACGGAGTATCCCACAGCCAGAGATCTATGGAATGCCTTAGTGGTTACATACAGCAGTGGAAGAGACAAACTACAGGTGTTTGATCTTCATGCCAAGGTCAACGGCATGAAACAGGGGACATCAACTCTGGAAGATTTTTGGCTTACCTTGCAGGGAGTTTGGGGCGAAATCGACCGCCGGGAGCCAAATCCGATGACTTCGGCGGTGGATATCGCTACATACAACACAATCAGGCAAGAACAAAAATTATTTCAATTCTTAAATGCGATTGACCACAGGTATGATCAGATCAAGAGGGAGATACTTAGAATGGAGCCCCTTCCCTCGGCCGAAGCCGCCTATGCTGCTGTTCAGAAGGAGACGGCTCGGTTGAATATTTTGGGGCCATTGACCGGGGACTCGTCATCACAGGGGATAGGCGGCGGCTTAATCGTCACAGGGAAGGCTGAGTTCGGCCAGACAGAAGCAGTGGGACTCATTTCGCGTGGACAACGCCGGTCAGATCCCAGATCTGGGGATCATCATCCCGGCCAGACAAATCAAAACTCAAGTGTTCTCACTGTGGCATGAACAAACACACCAAGGAGCAGTGTTTCCAGATTGTAGGATACCCGGATTGGTGGAATGACAACCACAGGAACAAGGCCACCAGCACCACTGGCAGGGCAGCCGCCGCTGTGGGCAATCCTGAAACCACCAGCAGCAGCGGCGATGGCCAAGGAGGCTACGGAATGGTGGCGACTAGGGCTGAAGAAAATGAGAATAGCCGCGGTTTTAAAGGTAAAGGGTTTGGGAATTTATTTCCAAACCCTTGGTGTTTTAACCCTAATAATTCCAGTTCCTGTAGTTTAAACCCTAGCTATTTTAGTCATGAAATTTTAGAATTGTTAGAAAATTGTCCTGAAATTTCTAATAATTCTAGTCAAACTCAGAAAGTTTCAGGAATTGTCAAAAATGCCCAGAAAGTTTCAGAAATTTCCAAAAATACCCCAGAAAGTGTGTCAATTGCAAATGTGGTTCAGAATCAGGAAAAGAAAAATAGTAGTTGGGTTTTCGATTGTGGTGCCACAGATACTATGACTTTTGATGTCTCGGATATAGTAGCTTCGTCAAAACCTACAAAATCACATGTTAGAACAGCTAATGGGGGAATAGCATCAGTAGAAGGGGCGGGTTCCATTGAAATTTCACCAACCCTCAAAATTTCCAACTGCCTTTATGTTCCTACGTTGTCTCATAAATTGCTATCCATTAGTCATGTGACGAAGGAATTGAACTGTACGGTGCTAATGAACCGTAATTTCTGTCTTTTACAGGATATCAGGACGGGGGAGATTATTGGACGTGGCACTGAGCGCCATGGACTGTACTACGTGGATGAAGTAACTCAAAACGGTACTGTGATGCTAGCTCACGGAACTGCAAACCGGGAGGCTTGGCTTTGGCACCGATGACTGGGGCATCCATCTACGGGTTATTTAAAACTTTTATTTCCTAAATTGTTTCAGTCGAATAATGTGTTCAATTGTGAAACTTGTGTTTTGGCAAAAAGCCACAGACAGACCTTTAAGCCCAGTAATACTCGTATTGATTCAGTTTTTTCACTAATTCATTCTGATCTGTGGGGCCCAGCACCTGTTGTAGGAGGGCAGGGTTTTAAATATTTTTTGATATTTGTTGATGACTGCACTCGTATGACATGGGTGTATTTTTTGAAAAATAAGTCTGAAGTTGTTGACAAATTTACCCTTTTTTATACCATGATCCAAACCTAGTTTAACAAGTCTATCCAGATTTTACATTCTGATAATGGGGGGGGTTAGTTTGTCAATTCAGCAATGAAACAATTTTTCCAAGAAAAAGGGGTTAGTCCACCAAACCACCTGTCCTCATACCCCTAAACAAAACGGTGTCGCAGAAAGGAAAAACCGTACTCTTCTTGAAATGACTCGTGCTCTACTACTTGAGTCTGGAGTCCCTAAATCTTTTTGGCCCGAAGCTCTTGCTACTGCTACCTACCTCTTAAACAGACTTCCTACCAAAATCCTAAACCTAAAAACCCCAATTCAAACCCTTGCTAAAATTACCAAAATAC
Source organism: Erythroxylum coriaceum (assembly GCA_026874005.2). NCBI lineage: Eukaryota > Viridiplantae > Streptophyta > Magnoliopsida > Malpighiales > Erythroxylaceae > Erythroxylum > Erythroxylum coriaceum. Next base: position 829,571 of record JANQAP020000240.1, read on the forward strand.
CCTCGATCCTTACCCTTCAACCTAGAATTTTTGGTTGTTCTGCTTTTGTCCATATATCTAAAGCTAAACAAACCAAATTTGACTCGTGTGCTGTGAAATGTGTCTTGGTGGGCTATGGCATAAATCAAAAGGGTTAGGTGTTATGATCCCAAAACCCGTCACATGTTTACCACGATGAACTGTGACTTCCTCGAAACAGAATACTACTATAATAACCAACCCAGTGGTCAGGGGGAGAGAGAAACTATAGACACACTGAGTTGGATGCCAAGTCCGGAAGCGGTTCTAACAGAATCAGTTAACAGTACTACCGGGCTAACTCCTGAAACTTCCATACAGTCCACAGAACTCGATGCCTCAGAAGAGACACCTCCTCCTCCCCTTGTACCCGAGGTAAGAGATTCTGAAATTTCTGAGACTCCAGTTATTGAATCCTCTAACATTGATAATGCTGAGATCACAGCAGAGCAGGTGGAGGATACAGGGCGATATGTTTTACCACCTAGGAGTAACAGGGAAGTCCCACCTAAGAGATATTCTCCGGAAAAAGAGGTGCGAGAATCCAGATATCCGGTGGCAAATATAGCCAGGGGAGCTTATCAGAAATAGCCAAAGCCTTTGTTATGGCTCTATATTCGGAGGAGATTCCGAACACAGTGGAACTTACTTTGAAATCTGAAAACTGGACCAATGCAATGAAGGCCGAAATGGATGCTCTAACTAAAAACAACACTTGGGAGAAATGTAGACTTCCAAGAGGGAAGAGGCCAGTTGGGTGTCGCTGGGTGTTCACTATCAAACACAAACCAGACGAATCAGTTGAAAGGTACAAAGTCAGTTGGTGGCAAAAGAATATACCCAGACATATGGTATAGACTATTCAGAGACGTTTTCTCCAGTGGCTAAAATGGATACAATCAGAGTATTGTTCTCGATAACACAAACAAAGGGTGGCCACTTCACCAGTTTGATGTGAAAAATGCCTTTCTGCATGGAGATTTAAAAGAAGTGGTCTA
>JANQAP020000241.1:22095-34901 GCA_026874005.2 Erythroxylum coriaceum
ATTATTAAACTAAATCAAATCGAAAAGTTAAAAATTGAACTAAAAAATTAATTGGTTTAAGATTTTCACTGTTAAATCGGTCGAATAAGTCCTTTTAATAATTATTCAATGCATTTAATGAAATAAAATAAAGACTTTAAGACTTTACATTAAATTTTCTCTTTTTATTGCATATTATAAAGTCTCTTAATAAAATTAAAAATATTATTTTTAATTGAAACATGTACTGATCTTATTTCGTATAAGTCTTCTAATAAATTATTTAAAATATTTTTAATTTAAGCATGATTTTAATATTAAAAGTTTATTTTTGATTTTTTATACAAAAAATTATTTTATAATTCAAAAGAAAGAAAATATTTTGAAATAAAATTTTATTATTCTCATTGAAATATATGCTAAAATAAATGTATATAAATTATTTTAACTAAATAAGCGTTATTGAAATAGGTTTTCTTAAACAGTTACCTTCCTCAGTGGTTCGACGTAAAGCAACCCAAGGGAGAAGAGGCTTGAAGTAGAACCAACAGAAAAGCGAGTCCATTTCATATCTATTCAAGTAGTTGGAAGAAAGTTACCCGCCGCCGTAACTCAGTACGTATATCCGTCCTCGCGGCGCTGGTGGTTTTCTATTTAAGTCGTTGGCTAAGGTGGTTGTTTTCTTGTTTTAGCTCTTGTTTTGTCTTTATATTTTTGTGCTCTCCTAATGTTTTAGAGAAGTTCCATTATAGTGTTTTGTTGATAGAAAAGTTATAAGCTTGGAGCTTTATTTTGGAATTTCGGATTTTAGTTTGGTTTCTTTTGCTTTAATTTTTACACAATCAATTCGGGCTCGACCTTGTTCAACTGATTGTTTCTCTGTTCCTTTATTCATTCACAAAGGTATGGTGAAGATCAATTATAGGAGGCTGAAGGGTAGTCAAAACTTTCGCCTCAGGCTGCTATTGGCTACTCTTTCCTCTACTCCTGTTGTCATTGAGGACATCAGGGCAGATGACACGCTTCCAGGCCTCCGTCCCCATGAGATCTCCCTTCTCCGCCTCCTTGAGAAAGTTTCTGATGACTGCCTAATCGAAATCAATGAAACTGGTAATGATACCAAACCTGATTTCTCTTTGTAATGTGGGTGCGGATGGTTCATCAGAGCTGGAGCTCTAGTCATGGCCTTGTTTGTAATGTGGCACTCTTTTATGAGGAGAATTTTTTTTTGATTTAAGTTGTTTGCCATGTTACCTTCCGTGGAATAAAAAGTTTACAAACAAAAAACTGAATTTTGTACGCATCAATTGGCAGGAATGCATGTAATTAGTGCCAAGGCTTCATGTTGTTAATGCGTTTGCAAAATTATTTCTGAATGTTGATCCTTCATCATGATTATACTCTTTCCGCGCTAGTCTTCTTTGCAATGATGTGGATTGAGTAACCAATGCCTGCTTGATTTTTCCTGCAGGCACTAAGTTCAAATACAAGCCAGGGATTGTAATGGGTGGGAGAAATCTTGTGCATGATTGTGGCATTAGTCGATCAATTGGTTATTTCTTGGAACCCCTGATCGTTCTTGGTTTATTTGCTAAGAAGCCCCTATCAATAAGGCTGAAAGGTATCACAGTCTTTCTGATCTTTAAACATTGATTTGCCAACATGTTAGTTTGGGTTAATGATGCTTAGCAGAAAGAAATAGATAATCTACCTCCTTTAGTAAATAACCAATGACGTTGTATAAAAAATAAGGTAAAAATAATGGCCGTGTGTCTCACTGAATACCATGAATCCGATGTACCTAACATAGATTTCCTAGTAAAATTAAGGTTTGACCTTACATTTATATCCAGCTTCCAATCTTAATGTGGCTTATCATTGGTGCACTTTTAGACTACTTTTTTCTTTTTTGATTGAGATGAGTTGTATGTCACTTTCAGGAATTACAAATGATTCCAAAGACCCATCTGTGGACACTTTTCGTTCAACTACCTTACCTATGTTGAAGCAATTTGGAGTTCCTTCTGAAGGATTGGATCTGAAAATAGAGAGCCGTGGTTCTCCTCCTCTTGGTGGTGGAGAAATTGTTTTGTCAGTTCCAATAGTCCAGAGTCTGACGGTGAGACATTGCATCGGAAAAGTTTTTTTTCTTGTATTTTTCAACTTGTTGACATACTTTTTAGTACAGGCAGTAAACTGGATTGATGAGGGGATGGTTAAGAGGATCAGAGGAGTCTCTTTTTCAACCAGAGTGTCTGTGCAATTTGAAAATGCTATGATATATGCTGCTCGTGGAATCTTTAACCGTCTGCTTCCTGATGTACACATTTTCACCGACCATAAAGCTGGTCCACAGGCTGGAAAGTATGCCTTTCTTCCATCATACTTGCATATAGTTGTTTGTTTGATAGTGGATGTTATGTTCCTTTTTGAAATTTGTCATGTCAATCATAGTAGGGAAAATATACCTAACAAAGGCATCGATCTAATGGCAGCTCTCCTGGCTATGGAATTTCCTTGGTTGCGGAAACTACCTCTGGGTGCTTCATATCAGCTGATACCACAGTTTCTTATGCTCGAAGAGATGGTATAGACCTAGAAGATGAGGAGAAGAATGAACTGACGCCTCCTGAGGAAGTTGGTGTGCAAATTGCTTCTGTTCTTCTTCAGGAGATAGAGCAAGGTGGAGTAGTAGATTCAACACACCAGGTTTGTGTTTTTCTGTATTCTATAGAATCTGTCCCCTTGGTTTCAATGAGCCTTTGGACACTTTTTGAATGCTTAGTTCTGTCAATCTATTGTAAACCCATTGTAAGATGAGTCGAATGTGCCAATTATGTCTTGTTTGCTGTGGGTGATTGATACAGCACCTATTGTGCCTTTAACTTTTGAGTTCGTTGGTTCCTAAAGCTTCCAGGGGGTTTATTGTTTTCCGTTGTTAAATAAATCTATTGTTGAAAAGGTCTTTTCTGAAACTTGCCAGCATAATCTGGGTGGAAGTCAGATTTCTTTGGTTGATTTTTCCCTTTGTTACATAGATATTAGATTTCTGCTTAGTATTAAAGCTGAACTGTAGCTTAGTATTTTTCGCTTCATTCAGTACGCAAGCGAGTTCTAGGAAATCCTCCGATTTTTGTTTAAGAGAGTCTTATCTTTCAGCTCACTGGCTTCCCTTGACCTTGGTTCTTAAGGTGGCTTTGAAGTCTAGAACTTGCATCCTGTTGGCTGCATACCCAAGATTTTTAGCAAACTGGAGAGTAACCACTTTAGAGAAGGCTGATTTTGCTGGATTTACAATGATATGCTATCTTGTATTTTCTTTCTGCCACCAGTATGATCGGCTTTAATTCGTTTTATAGGGCTTGCTATTCCTCTTATGTGCATTGTGTCCACAAGATGTTTCAAAGGTTCGTGTGGGAAAGCTCTCACCCTATGGAGAAGAGACGTTGAGGCAGATCAGAGATTTTTTGGGTGTTAAATTTGTGATCAAGCCAGATACATCAACAAGGACAGTAATACTTAAATGTGTAGGAAGTGGGTTGAAGAACCTTTCCAAGAAAAGTTCATAACTATGGTTGGTATTTGCAAGTCATAGCATGTATTGGACATTGCAGCTTTTTATGCTGGCAATTGAAATTTTGAGGTTGCCCAATGAAGATGTAATCATGTTCTTTTGTCCTAATTTTTGAAATAAATTTTTCAACTCTTAGGACAGCAAAGAGGCTTCTTGAGATGAATGTTTGCATTCTCCTGATAAAAAGGCCTTATGTTTAGATTATTTATGCTGGTTATTGATTACTAGTAAAGGGTAATCAAGCCGGTTAGCTAGCAGATTAAGCACACTATTAACGAGCGGAAAGAACTTTTAGCTAATTGAAATTTAATATAAGATAATGGAACTGCACCTGTGTTATACTATAACCCAGTCCCGTAACGGCTTATTGGTAAAAACTCTGCTTCTTCATTAGATAAGAAGATTCTAATGTAAAGAGAATCAAAATCAAGGCATTAGTACAAAGTATAAGTAGCCACTACCATTGTGTTTTCATGCCAGTGATTTCCTCTGCCTGCAAAAGACTTTCCTCATGAACAGTTGCTGAGAAACAATTAGGCAGGCCAGATATATCCAGCTCCTTGAATTCCTTACTTCGAGGGTTGTACAAAACCAGAGAGCAGCTTTCATACTCCAGCAAGATTTCTCCATTCTTCAAGACGCAAAGAACTTGGATGGCTTCCTTGATTGGCAGTCTGAAATCAACGTTTTGTTTGAGTCTACGAGGTAAATAAGTCCCAATGACGTACTCTTTCATCCAGGACGCCTTCACCGAGTATTCTTTCATGATCCATATCTCAATTTGTCCCTCAGGACAGCAAACAGCAGCGGAAAGACAGCCTTGTAATGATATTAGATGAAAGTTGCAAGAACTGAGACTACCACAACTGGGGAGCTCTATTTCCTTGAACTTTTCTTCTCCAAGATCAAACGAAACTATATGCAAACTATGGTTAGGTAGATACTCACGTCGCATAGTTACCCAATGGAGAGCCCCATTTGACAGGGCTTCACTCGATATCCCATCTACTCTCCAAGCAATTGTTCCTATGCTTCTCCATGCATTCATGCCAAGCGTGAAAACTTGCACATCTGATTCCTCAAGCCATCCAACAAGCGACAGATAGCTATCTTTGTTAACATAGGATGTTATTCTGACAACTTTGTACTCCTTCGTTATGGGATGATAACCAAATCCAAGAGTTACCTCTTGCTCATGGTACGAGATTGGACGAGGCAGTCTCGTGTGAGATCCAACGAAAGGATTGAGAATGTACATAGGATCTATATGAAGTGCATCAGATATACATAACAGGCCATTACACGAACCTATGATATTGTGATCAGGCAAGATAGAAGTAACCCTCGAATCAATCCTTGTCGCCTTGTTCAACAAGCCTTCAGGCACTCGGGCAGATGAAACATGATATAGTTTGTTTCGGATTGGTGAGTTACGGTGAAGAATAAGACATGGATCTTTGTTGATTGCTCGTGTGTGGTACAGAACACAGAGACGAGGGTCTTGAACCAGTGCACACCAAGTTTTGCATACGCACCTGATTTGCATAAGACAAGTCACTGGCAGCCTGGACAATATGTCAAGAGCTATCTCTATGGGAAGATTATCCATCATAGACTGCTTTTCACAGGATTTTGGTAGTCAGGATCACCGGAATGAAAGAAGTAACCGATGACAGATCACTGGTAACCGATAACAATGAACTTCAATGGTCGTGTTAAACTTGTATCATCTTCTTTGGGAAACCCACTCCGGTAATAGAATAACTGAGCCAAGCACACAATGAGTTCATTTCTTGGAGAGGATTAGTAAGCCAACAAAGCATATATTATAATCTATTAATCTGTTCCATTAAGCTGAAACTTCAAAGTTTGAAATTAAGTATGCCAGACATTTTGGCAGAGGATCCCTTTGTCTGTAATGAATAAATATCGTCCAAAATCCGAAGACTTGTGTCAGAGTGTGGAGTCAGCTTCTTTTGGCACAAGTTGGTGTCGTGTTTCGGAAAGTTATTTTAAAATATAAGGAGACATCATTTTCATATCGCGTGCATTAGTTAAACGTCAAGTTGCCTCCAAAGCAAGCAATTAGCAGAGCTCGTGCTTGTCCACATCAATCTGATGGGCCATCCTAGAAAGTGCAAAAGAACGTCAGACAAATGGAACTACAGATTGGTGTTCAAGCGGCGTGAAGCGTCGGATGAGATTTACTGTGCCACGTGCCACTTACCCAACTGCTACCGTGTCCATCTCATCTCATCCCAGCAGCCGTTGAACCTTCCGTAAATACATGTATCAGATTTAACAGAATAAGGTAAAAACCTGTTTTACCATGTCAGAAGTTCTATTTCCCTTCTCTTAAGCTTTTATTTTTTTATTCTATCTGTTAAAAGAATCACTCGTATAAAAATTCAGACCACCGGGTGTTTATTATTTTATACGAGCATTCATCTATTTAATTTTTACAGATCTCATTTATTAAACAAATAAATATTCAGGATGCAAAAATAATGAAAACAAATAATCTGTTCCCTTGTAAAAAGCTTGAACTATCAAGTATTTTGATTGGAATACTAATCTCTCTTGCATCGTATGAATATCAATCCTAGGAAACATTTTTTTATGTTTAAGTCGAAAAGCTTGATGGATCTTAAGGGAAAGAGTTTTTAAACCTTGCCATACTGCTCCGCCAAAACTTTAGATCATACAGCACAAGAGATATCAAGCTTACCTACAAAACAACTCATGTTTTTGGTTTCCAAGTAGCTATATTTTATACAAAAGTTCAGTTTAATTGACATGGGAGGATACGTAGATAAATGCTATACTTCTAAGTACCCATTAAGATATGAAAATATAGTTTCCATCAATCATCGCCCCAAGCATCATCCTTCATTTTTTGCCTTGTAACTATGCGATTCTTTCTGGCTTCTTCCTGGGTCTTCAGTTCCCTGGAACCAAAAGCTGTTGATGGCAATTTCAAGCCCATTCCCTGTGCAATTAACCTCTGTGCAGTTCTTGCAGATGTTCGCGGCCTTTGTCGAGGAGGTTCTAGATCTAAAAGATCAATTTCATTAGCCAAGTATAGTATGATCGTAAGTAGAAAGCTATTAGAAGCAGAAAGATAGTTCTTTCGACTCAATATAGCACATTCAAGCATACAAAATCAGACAATAACTGCACAACATTTACAATAAATTTTACCTCCACAAGGTTCCTATCAGACCTATAACCAAATTTAACCTCCATCTGAGAACAAAGAGCATCTGCACATAAGTTCTCAACAAGAAGCTCTAGATATCATTACATGTTGAAGACCTGAGTTTAGATCACGTCCCTGCCTAGTTGCATTTCAATTTAACCGAAAGCCAGAAGAGGATGTCAAAAGTACTATGAAAAATGGGATAGCCGTTATTAAATCTTCACGTGGGTTGGAATGGGGTTGGGGTGTAGGTATCATTACCCCCTCGTCGTGCAACCCAAAACTGACGAGCTAAATTTAGAAAAAGTATGACAGAATACTTGAATGAATATTTTTCAGGAGCAAGATGACAGTAGCAAGCCCTCCATATTCTCACTTTAATTTAATTGCTGCCCACATAAGTAACTATGTTACAGCACTGAAGTTTGATAGGTCCATAGTTTTTTTACTTCCATTAGGTCAACAAAATGACTTCTAAATATTTAGTAGTCAAACGTATTTTTTCTGTGAAGAAGCAAGAGTAATTGAAATGTCATTTTAATCCCAAAACAATATTTTTGAATCATAGTAAGAAAAGCTATGATACTAACACTAAAGTTTGTAAAGGGTAACATAATATCCAAGAATCAAGTCATCTGATTGCCATTCCTTAAGGAGTGCATATTATACTTGAGCAATCGTTAGCTTAGAGGCACTAACTCACCATGATGCTCAAGCAAACTGAAAATGGCACATCCAAAGATGAATATATCTTCCATCATAAGTATAAAAGTCATTCACCAAAAGAAATTTCAAAGGCTACAGTTGCAATTCATGACGAATTTGATGGTCACAAAATTTACATAGGGATATGTTTGGCAAGATTACCTTTCATCGATATTGAGTCCATAAGGATATCATCCACTTCAAGTATGCGCATGGTGAATGGAAATTTAACCTGCTTCCGGGCCTCAAGTGCTGCTTAGGAGATTAAAACTGTAAATAGAAGCAAAGGCTAAAATGCTAATAATGAATTAGAATATGAATATCAAATATGCATGCATGCCAACAGCATGCACAGAGAACAGTATAAATAGTATGAATAAAGCACTATAAAGGTGAAAATACAATGTTTTAGAGAACCATCAATGAAAATGCATGATAAACAAAACAGCTGCCAGAATAGTATAAACAAGGAACAGAGAAGGAGAAAGAAAGCAGTTCTAGTGCACCAATTTTCTCCACTTTAAGCAGAATGTTTTAGATAATAGATCTGTATGAGCACAAACAATCAGGAATTCCAAAATAACATACAGAAAACAAAAGCGAGCCTAAACCATTTTCAATATCAAGATTGTAACAGTTGCTACATCAGTAGTGTCTGAAAAGCCTAGCAATCACAAAAGGGAAAAAGACTCCACAAACAAAGACAAAGGGCCAATATATTCATCAATTTTCTTTTTCTTTTTTAGACTTCAAATTGTAAAATACCATTGTTGAAAGAATTTAAGAATGCTACACGTATGTGATAAACAATTTACAAGTTGTACGTAAAAGAAAGACACAATCTAGAACCATCAATCATAGTTGCATTCTTTTGTAGATGATTCGCATGAAAAATGTTAATGCTGCTTTACCAAATACCATTAACATGCAATCTGAAAAAAATGTCCAAAATGTTGTACAACATATTTGTTTTCAACATGAGGAAACAGAAAAGGACAGTAAATTTAGTTACCAATTGGTGGTGCTCGAAATACTGCAAGGGCTACTGTATCATTTACCCAGCGAATCACAACTCCATGGTCCCTGAAGTCCTCAAAATGCTTTTCTAGGTCTATGGTCCTAGTACTTGGTGGAAAGTCGGCCAAAACAAGGACATGGTGTGTGCCATATTTAGCTGGATTCAAGTAATGGACTCATAAGACATCCAATGAAACAGTGACAAACTTTTTTTTTTCTGGAGGAATATTAGTATATGAAAAATATAAAACTTCAAGATAATTAAATTAAAAAACTGCATAAAACCAGAAATAATTTATCTTAGAAGTGGTACACTCAATTTGTTAAAATTGAATGGGATGCTCAACCTTCTGTAACGTTATCAATGTCTTTTAAACTTATGCTTTCCAAATTTTAATTATTAGCAAGTTATATGATGACTATTATGACTGTAACAGCATAAGTCTACGTTGAGTATTCATTAAAAATAGTGTTTATTGAAGATCAAACAAGACAATGTTAGCAGCTGTTTAAAACTAATGGCCAGAAACATTAGAAAATATACTTTCAAGAATTTAGAGAAATTAAATACATATGGAATTGACAAAGTGATTAGTAAAAATATGACATAGAGGTAGCTTCATTCATGGCCATCGGTTACATTCCTTTATCAATAATAGAGAAGTCACTTAAAGGATAAAAAAGCACCTATCAAATCTAGTTCAGACAGGCAAACTTTTTCTAAATCAAAGTGGCTTTTTTTTTTTCCGTAAGAAGCAATTGAAAATAAAATCAAACTGAAAATAACAACTAAAGGATCCAATGATATTATATATATATACTTGTAAAAGGAAATTTTATATCATGCCATGTGAAAGTTGACTTCTTTCAAGCCAAAGAGAATGAATGCCGCTCAAATAAAAATTCCATAAGAGAAGAGCCTGCAAAACTTTCAACAGCTTTGATATGGTTTGTCAAGGTAATAGGGAATCGTATTAAAGCTTATATAATAAATAATTGTAAGACATAAGACTAATTATAGCCTAATATTCCTTATAAAAGTTCAGTCTAATAAAAAGTGCGACAGATGTACATCTAGATCCTTTCATGGCTTTCTAGTTTAACAAGATTAATATGCAGAGGGAATTCTAAGGAGCTCTCTAAATATCTAAAGAATTATTTTTAAGTACAATATCAAATAAATGAATTGATCTTTTGCTCTAAGAATAATTCTTAGGCCTGCTAATGTAAGATTAGTTGTCTTTCTTTATAATTTATTTTAGTTCACTTTAAACAATAATAATCCAACCAGAACTTCAACAACTTCTGGCCCAAAGTTTTCCAAAAAGCTAGAGAGTTAACAACTATTCCAAGTTTTAATTAGACTTTTCCTTTAGCTTTCGATTAAGGACTCAGAATACATGTACAAAAGAGATTATCTCACTTTTGTCAATCAGGATAAAGATAACTGAATGCAAAATTTATCCTGCCCTTTAAAACTAACTAGAATGTATTATTAAAGACAATACAATAGAAATAAGTGTAAAGAATGACTCAACATACAGTGATTTCAAGTACCTTTGAAAACAATAATCAACAATCCACTAATTAAAATAAATAAGCTTTTCTTAGAGGAACAATTCACTCCCAAAGGTAAAGACTTTCAACAGCATAAAAAGTTTATCAAAAAGAAAAAGAAAGGCAAAATGATATTAATCATGATACTTTATTCCAATAAGAAATGAAAAATATCTTACAATGTTTTGGTTCCACAGACTGCTGCTTATTTTGTTCCACATCAGCATCATCCACACCATCAACGGAAGATGCCTCGTGTACATTGTCACTGTACAATCCATTCTTTCTGTATGAGAAAGTACCCCTTCCACGTCGATGAGAAGTTTGAACATTGGCATCATCTAAGGAAATATTTGATATACCAGTTAAGCACTCTGAGGATAGCAATTCATTGGGTGCACGATCTGCAATAGCTTCCCAATCTGTTAAGTAGATTTAGATGGTTATCATTTTAGTTCCTTAGTTAAAATTCAAAAAATAGCCGAATTAGGGTAAGAAGACATGATTTGATACTGCACCACAAAAGAAGAACAGCAGAATGAACTTTGACAAAAGACAATTTCTCCAATCCTTCATGAGTCTTTTCTTTAACAGGAAATAGAACATACTGCAAACGAATGTGGAGATATGTGGCTATGATACTTGGATACAAAGTCCGTAATTTTCAAACCACAACGATCATTCCAACTTTTAATTTTGTGAGACCCTAAGCAATTATTACCGATTATTCGAAAGATCCCATAGTTCTAAGCAGGCACAACCACATTGACTTTGAAAGTTTGTGATCCTAAAACCTAAAGACAACCAGTGAAAACTGATACAGGGAATAGTTTGGAGAATCCTTTATGACACAATGACTTCAACATGAATTATGTTGCAAGCCATTGAACGTGGGCCTAGGGCTACTGCTACAGAATAATCTTCATCTACAAAAGCACCAAAGCCAAATTTTAATGTTTGCACTGTTGAATTTATTTTAAAACCGTTGATTGTACTCCAGTCATGCACATGAAGAGGAAGGGAAATCAGCAGAACATCTAAAGTATTTGCATGACAAATTTTAACAACATATGACTGTTAAAGTTTGGGATTATTCTTCAGCGAAAAACAACAACATAAACCTAAAAGAGAACAAACCAAAAGAAAAAAAGAAAAAGCAGTCAATCAAAAGAGACATACCATCATCTGAAGACCCGTTGAAAGAAGCATCATCAAGTGGTTTCAGGGATTGCTCAAAATTCCCTTCACAAAAAAATTAAAAAAAATCCACATGCAAATTCTTTTACTTTCTCGTACTGGAGAAACAAAGCATGAACGCTTGATCAAAAAGATGGAAAGACTAAGGAGCCCAAGATATACACCATAAGTAGACGATCCATCACCAACTGCCCCACGATGAGACGAAGCAGCATTCGATTTTGAACCTTCATTTTCCTTCAAGCCTCTCTTCACATTGTCAGTATCACTGAGAAGAAAAACCATCAACAAGTAGTTTCCAAAGAACAGAGGGACCGGCAAATAAAGTAACAGCTCGAACCCACAACGCTATAACAATATATGAACTTCGCAAAAACAATGAAAGGAAAAGAACTAGAAGGCTAAATTTCGCTACATTTTTGCCCATCTAATCAATCAAAGACTCAAAAAAAGAAAACAGACACAAACTTTTCTCAGCAAATACACAGTAAGCAAAAAGAAAGCAAGAAACATAGAATACCATGGAGGATGAAGGGCCTGTTGTTTGAGAATAGAAGCGCGAGCAAGGAGTTCATCGGATCTAAGAGAGAAGTGTTTGGAAGAGTAGAGGTTAGCTAACTCGGTAAGAGCAGAGGCTAATTGGAGATCCACTGATTGGGATGATGATGATGATGATAGGCGGAGGTTTTCAAATTTGGAAACAGAGGCTTCGAGGAGAGAGATGGCTCCGTCGGTGTCGCCGGCGGCCACCAAATCTTCCAGTTCCTCGCTCCAATTGGGGTATGGTTGTTTGTCTGCTTTCTCCATTCGCACACCTTCAGCTTGTTCACTGCCTACCTTCCGCGTTCACTGGCAGGTAGCTTGATATCTGGCCCGGAAACCCGACCCGATTCAAGTCGTAACCAGCAAGTTTTTCGAAGTTTTTATGAATTTTCTATTTTTTTTACTGAAAAAATCGATAAAACAAAATATTACTTTTAGACAATAGATTAACAGAAATCTTTATTTATGGAACGTGGTGGATGGATGACATTAACATGCATGCCAAATTGGTAGGACCAACTAATCAAGACTCTAATTTTAATACAATTGGTATTTAATTTAACAATAATTATGAAGATAAAATTACTGAACGTAAAATTGAATCTTAATATTAAATTAGTAGACCATCCAGTTAAAACCCTAATTTAATAAATTATCATTCAATTTAAGAATAATTATGAAAATAAAATGTTGATTGTGTTGAAGAAAGGGGCTTATTAAACTAATACAATTATTAGTAAGTCACGAATTTACTTCATTCAAATATTCCCACAAAATTATTTTTTTTCTAAAATTAACACAACCAATATAAATTTTAATGGATAAAAAATAGATGAAAATAATCCAACAACTAGAAGGAAGGACAAAGATATATACAATTTTAAGTAAAAAAACCATAAGACACTAAATCCTCTAAATTGCTCCACTGCAACAAAGAGAGACACACACTGGAAGAGAGAAAAAGCGTTTGATGACTCCATGACGAACTCCACACTGGAACATACTAGCGGCCATAAGAGAAGCCGCACAAACGAA
>JANQAP020000242.1:1190-12355 GCA_026874005.2 Erythroxylum coriaceum
AATCACAAAACATTCATAAAACAATTTCCAATTCCAACAATTCTCATTTCCAACAATCACAAAACATTCATATAACACTTTCCAATTCCAACAATCACAAAGTATTCATATAACAATTTCCATTTTCAACAATCACAAAACATTCATTAAACAATTTCGATTTCCAACTATCACAAAACGTTCATAAAATAATTTCCATTTCCAACCATTTCCAACAATCACAAAACATTCATATAACAATTTTTATTTCCAACAATTTCAATTCAAAGTTTCAAACGTGAGGATCAAGTTGAAGGATATGATATGATTTACATAATTACCAAATAATGAACGACATATCTTATACAATTGTTCATTTCATACACATCTATTCATAACATGATGATCGAGTTGAAGGATATATTCATAACATAAGGATCAAGTTGAAGGATATAATTTCTTTAAAAATGTTTTGTTTCTTATTTAAAGCTTTGAATCTTCTTTTCATTTCTAACAAACCATAATATTATATACACCGTTCTATATTTCTTTCTTAAATATATAAGTTGCTTTTACAATTTTAATTGACATTAATAAGTCTAATTAAAATATTTTTAGTTGACATTAATAATTGGAACCTACAATATGTTTCCAATTTGAAAAAAAGAAGTTCTTTTTGGGATACATTTATTACATCACTACTTTCACACATTATCTATTATAAATATTTATGATACCCACACATATATATTACCAAATAATTCAATTTCAATATAATTTATACTCAATTAATTATTTACCCAAACAGGCAAATACTATCATTAACTTCAACTGAATTATTATTAATTTACAACTGCATAATTTTATACTCAACTAATTATTTATCTAAAGTCAATAGTCAATACTCAAATACTAAAAATAAAATACCATTTCACAAATATTAAGAATTTGTCAATGATTTAAGTCTTTGCAAGTTTACATCTTTAATATTGTCGATTTAAAATTTTAATTTAAGTTGTTTCAACTTTCAAGTTTGATCTTACAAACTTTCAATTAAATGATTGAATCAATTCAATTCATCACATATTCATACGAGGCCGTGCATTTCATTCATCAAAAAGCTTATCATAAATTCTCATAAACGTCTCTTAATAGGATAAATTAAACCAATATTTATTTTATAACCAAACCAAAAATAAATCAACTAAACAATATTCATCTCCAATTTCCAATCCAACTTACGTAAATCACAAAACCAAACAATAATTCATCTCTAATTTCCAATCCAACCAATGCAAATCACAAAACTGTAGTCTCACTCTCTCATTCAATTCAACTCCAATATTCAATTCAGAGAATCAGAAATCACAACATCATCCATATTATAACCATTCAACTCCAATTCGACAATTCCAACCAATACACGCAAAATCTCATTCAATTGAATCAATTCAACCCAAATCACAAAATCAATTCCCAACCAATTCACAAATCCAACAACAATCGATCACAATCAAATATGCAATTAAGCTTAACCAGAAAAAAGTTTAGTAGCAAGAAACTCAAAAAACACACCCAAAAATAGTTCTAACTTCGGCCTTCAGGTATTGGACTTAGTGGTGGTGACTGGTGCGGACGTCCGGTGATGGTGAGTGAAGCCTGTGGATTGTGGTGGTGGTGCAGACGTGCGGTGACGACATGGTGTGTAGCGGTGGCCGTATGGATTTAGGCGAGGCGACGAGCAACAGCGACAACGTGGTGGTGGTGCAGACTTATGGTGACCCGTGACCGGTGAGTGAAGCCTATGGATCGGGGACGTGCGGACGTGTGGGGAGGAGAACCGAAGGAGATACACCACCGGTGTGAGAGAGAGAGAGCGGCGGCGGTGGTTGATCGATGACTGGTGACTTGGTGAGTGAAGAAGAAGAGAGTGTTAGACTATCGTTGTGAGAGTGAGAGAAAGAGATGAGAAGGTGGAATGTAGAAGATGAAGAGGGGCGTGCGACTGCGAGAGTCAGGAGAAGAGGAAGACGAAGAAAAGAGAAGGCCAACAGCGTTTTAAATTTTTAAGGTTAAAAGTTTTTAAATTGCAAATCAGTCCTCCCGTTTTTCAAAAATTACTGTATCGGCTGGTATGTGACCGGTATTTCAAATACTGACTGGTACCAGCCGGTACCGAAGGAACGAGTACCGTTCCGTTTACCAACCAGTGCGGTATGTACTGACTGGTACAGTATGGTACTCGTTACCATGCACACCATTATGAAAATTAAACTACCCACAATTGAAGCATAAGGAACTTTCAACATAGCCTCCTTTTCTTCCAAGATAAAAGGGCTCTGCTTAGCACTCAACTTAAAATGTATGGCAAGAGGCGTACTCACCATATTAGCTTTGTCCATATTAAATATCTCAGGCACTTTCTTGGTGTATTTCGCTTGTGATAATAACAACTTCCTGGCCTTTATGTCGCAAACGATCCTTATGCCAAACGACTGCTTTGCTGGCTCGAGATCTTTTATTGCAAAGCCTTGTTAAGCTCTTGTTTTTATCTTGCAATTTTTAATTTGTTCTGACCAATAATGAGCATGTAATCAATAAATAATAGTGAAATTATAAAATCATCGTCTAATAACCTCTTTAAGAATACACGGTGATCTCAAAAAGTCTTTTTGTGGCCTTGCTCCCTTATAAAAGAATCAAAACCATTGTTGAGAGGCCTGCTTTAGGCTGTACAAGCTTATCTTCGATTTACAGACATAATCTTCTTTGCCCTTTACCTTAAAGCCCTCTGGTTGCTCTATATAAATGTCTTCTTCGAGATCATTATGAAGAAAAGCAGTATTCACATCTAATTGTTCAACCTCCAAATCAAGACTAGCTGTTAAACCCAAAACAACTCTAAGAAAAGATATCTTCACAACTAATGCAAAAATCTCTTTAAAATCTACTCTTTTCCCTGATTACAGCCTTTGACAACATTTAGGGTTTGGAATTCCAGATTTTTCTTCTGTTATTTTCTTTCCACTTATCTTCTTTATCATATCATTTTGCATGTAAGGAATTAAGCTAATCATAGGCAGAAATCAAGGTAAAAGTGAGTGGTGTTCTCTTCATCTTTACCTTTTCTTGCTTTGCTTACGAAGAATTGTAATTATGAGGTTGGAATTTGGATTGAGATATGCATTTGTGGTGTTTCTAGTTGGTGAGTCAAGCAAAGTCAAATAGGAAGGGAAGAAAAGGCATTAGAAGAACTACTTTGCCAGTTTTAAGGTTTGGGACTACACTTAGTTTAATTTCTCTTTGTGTGTATGTTTGAATGGATAAAAAGATTCATTTAGATATGGAATGGTTTCTGGGATGGTGTTTTGGAGTTATTTTGGTGTAACTTTGCATGAAATTGGTTGAATATGACAAGAGAGTATCGTGTAGTGGAATTCTGTCTTAGGTTTTGAATCAATCACATTGTTTGGGACATAATTCAACCTACAGACCTTTAAATTAGGTTATTTTAGTTGCATATGAAACCTAAGACATAGAACTAAAAATATCTAGAAGAGACTCTGACTTAATTTTGGCTTTATGCTGTTGGAAATTGAGATCGAAAATGGTGACCTGATGTTGCCCTTGTTTTGGAGCAATTTGTGATATTTGGTTTATCTTATGATTTAGAAGTCCAAATGGCCTGATTTTTAGTGATATAGAAACTAGAGACATAGGGAAACAAATGTATATAATACCTCAAAGTTTAATTCGAATGTTTTCTATATGCATATTAAGGAACAAGTAGTGGTATGAGTGGAGAGAGTGTCTGTCACGACCATGACAAGGGTGTCACTATCGTGACACATCATCAAGATCCTTTGTCACGAGCGTGACATAGCTATCACAACCGTGACCCAGTAGAAAGCTCTTCTATCATGACTGTAGGGGTCTTCTGTCACTACCGTGACCTTGTTTTTGTTTTCGATTTTTACCACATCTTATCCGAACCTTTTTGTATGTCACTGAAACTTAGCAACACAGTTATAAGGGTAATATGAGACTCATCATGCACGTAATATGTATATACTTTAATGCTTTCATTGATGTATTATTAAACAAGAATGTGATCATAAAGCATATTAAATATGATTGGGCATGATAAACATTTTCAAATTATAATGCAAACATAAGGGAATGAGTTTGTATGTTATGAATTATTACTCTTTATTGTGACTCTGAAATGTAATTATAATGTTATGATAATTGACTTTAACCTGCCCAGTCTTAGTTGTGGGTAAATAGTCATGCTTAAAAGGGTCTGCAGCTGCTTCTATTATAAGACATTACGGTGTCTTCTATTTTAGAGACTTATGTCTCTTTGTTTTAGAGGCTATTGCCTCTTCTATAGATATCAATCATAGGTATCTTCTGTTATGTTCCTATTACCCACATCTGAAGAAATTAGTAGGCAATTCTGTATATGTTCTGATATTTGTTCTATTCTGATGCAAACTTATATTCGAAATAACATTTGAATATTATATTCAAATATTGTTATGTGATACTTCATGACTTTTATTTTCTAATGTATTTTCCATCACTTAATTGTCATGAATCATTTACATGTGAATGTTAGGCGATTGTTGTTAGTATTTGTCATCTTGCATCATTATTCCCTACTAAGCTATATGCTTATTACGGTAGTTTTTCCTCCATGTAAGTCATGATAAATAGGGTTAAGGTTGGGATAACTGCAATAGCCAAAGAAGGACGTGTAACCTTTTAGAAGATTTTTGTATCTAAACATTGTGTTGTATTTACAAATATTAAGCAGAAATTTTGTAGTATATATGAATGACCGGTACTAATGAGATTTTTAATATATGGATATGACATGTGTAATTTGTGACTTGTGACTTGTAAAAACCACCTTGAAATATGAAAGATGGTGTATGTTTGCCTTATCTCTAGGAATTGTTAGATTGATTAGGTCTACTTTGTTAGCATTCGTATATCGTCCTATGAGCAATTAGGGTGTCACAGAATGATTGTCATGCAAGGACTTAAATTTCATCTTCTATTGCATCCATCCAACTCTGTTTGTCATCACGTTCCATAGCTTCCTTAAAACATTAAGGCTCTCCCTTGTTAGTCAAGAGCATATACTAATTAGGAGGATACCTTGTAGAAGGTTGTTGCTCATTGATAGACCTTCTCAAGGGAGTTAACTTAGTCTCAGGGGTATCATGATGATTATCATTAGCAACAACATCATTATTAGCAGACATATCACCATCAATTATGTCAGCATCGTCACCATCTTTGACTTGATGGTCATCTTCATTTTGAGTTAGAGCAAGTGTAAAAGTTAACAGAGGAGGATCCAAATCAAACAAGTCATTGTTATATTTGATATAAACTTCTTCAACTGTATTTTCTCTATATCGACAATTTTCTACTCTTCAATAACTACCACATCCCTAGTTGGAACCAATTTCTTCTCAACTAGATGATAGATCTCGTGTCAAAATCATCTTGGTCATAACCCAAGAAGATGTATTGGCATAACTTAGGATCCAACTTTGATCTTTAACCTTTTGGCACATGTATATGTGCCTTGCACCTAAACATCCACAAGTGATCATAAGAAATCTTCTTTCCAAACCAAAATTTGTTTAGAACATCACCCTTCAAAGAAACATAAAGAAAAAGATAAATAATGTGCACTATGATATATAGCGTCTCACCCAAGAAGCTTTTTGACAACTCTATTTCTAAAAGTAAACAAAGAACTCTCTTGAGTAAAGTCTTGTTCAGTCGTTCAGCTACATCATTTAACTAAGGCGTCTTTTTAGGTGTTTTATGATGTTTAATTTCCTATGACTTACAATAATCATCAAGTGGTCTCATAAATTTGCCATCATTCCACTTCAATTTTCCCTCAAAATGCCTTTCAACCAAAGCTTTAAAATGCTTAAAAACATCAAGCATATGATATTTGGATTTCAAAGCATACACCCAAAGCTTTCTGGAACAATCATCAATAAGCTTACAAAATAAAGTGCATCATTATGAGGTTTTACCTTTAACGTCTACAAACTTCAAAATGAACTAAGTCGAGCAAACCTAATTTCTCAACGAAGGCTAACTGTTAAAATAAACTATATTATGTTTTCTAGCCATATATTGAGGACATCTTTCAAGCTTTACACTCTTCACTCCTAAAAGCAAATTCTTTTTTATTAGATAATTCATCCCTTCTCACTTATTTGGCTCAGAAGTCTATGCCACAATTTTGTTGGGTCACTTTTTGCAACATGAATGCCAAATTTTATAATTAAAGATTGCATCATGTAAAGGCTTGAGTGCTTCTTCTCGTGAGCAACCACTAGCAAGCCCTTGGTAAGCTTTTATTGTCCAGATCTAAAAATGTTGCAAAAGCTTTCATCATCAAGCTTACCTGTAGAGATCAAGTTCAAGAGAATATTAGGTACATATATAACATTCTTTAGCAGCAACCTTGCTTCAGTATCAATTACTAAGCAAACAACTCCAACGGCTACAACTTTTGACAAGCCATCATTACCTATTTTTAATACCCTAAAATGGTGTATAAATCTGAATAAATCCTTCCTTTATGTAACATGAAGTGAGGCACCACGGTCAACTGCCCAACTGATCTTATAATTTAAAAAGTTAACTAAATTCTCATCATGGATAATGATGATATCATCACAGGTTACGATAGTAGCACGATCATCATTATCTTAATCCTTCTTGTCACGCTTCTTATCTTGCTCATTGTTGCTACCTTTATTATCTCTCTTCTACTTGTAAAAAAACTTTTGGATGTGACTCATTTTATCCTACTAAAGACATTGCATATTCTTATATCTACCTCTAAACTTGCTGTAACTTTCTCCTCTACCATTGTGCCCTTACTCTTACTCCTTCCCCCGTTTTTAGCAACTAATGCTTCTTCATATTGTGTTGACAATTCACCAGACTTCTTTCTCATCTCCTCATCCAAGAGACTTATTGTAGTAAAGTCAAGAGTCACTTTGCCATTGGGAGCATAATTGTCAAATGTCACTTTATTGTTGGGAGACACTTTCCAGAGTCATTTTGAAAGTATCTCATGTATTTGAATATGGCAGAGTACCAAGCAACATAATTCCTGGAATTTCATCATCAAACTTGACCTCCATACAGGAGAACTACTAGATAACACTCTCAAAATCATTCGAGTGAACAAATATAGGAGCATCACCTTTGTATTTCATGTTGATCAACTTCTTTATTAGATACAACTTATTATTTCCTGTTTTACTAACATACAAAAATTCAAGTTTATCCTACAAAGTCTTTGCATTATTCTTATTATTAATGCGGTTGAGAATATTATCATCTACCCTTTCACAAATATATGCACAAACTTATTAATGCCCAAAAATTCACTGAATATCAATTTGTAAACGGGATTTTCTTACTAAACACCGATAAGTGCAAACTATTGACATGTAGCAATTCTTTCATTTTCCCTTTCCAAAAAGTGATAGTTATGACCATTCAAACTAAACATCATAAGTGTGTTGACACTTGTATCTATGATTTAAACAAATCAACAAATAAACTACAGCACTAATACCAATTGTTGAAGAAAGGGCATTATCAAACTAGTATTATTACTAAGAAGTCACAATCTTGTTTAACTAAAATATTCTCACAAAACTAATTTCTTCTGTCAAAATCAACCTAACCAATATAAATCTCAACGAGCAAAAAATAGATGAAAATATTCAAACAATTAGAAGAGTAAAGAAACAAATTTCGTACGGGAAAAACCTCCTCAATGCGAATTGCAAAAATCACCGGACACTACGTCCACCAAATTGCTTCACCTCAATGCGAACTACAAAAATCATGGGACACTACATCTACCAAATTGCTTTACTATAATTAAGGAAGGTTACAAAATATCCAACTCCAACAATCATCAACGGGTACAAAATCAACATTGCAAGAATCAATCAACAAAAACATAAGAGACGAGAAAGGATAAAAATGTCACCCAAAAATAAGGGTTTGACGCAGCAGTGATTTCTAACAAACCAGTGCAAATAACAAGATCTACATCATTTAGGTCGAAGCCTAGATGTCACCTATATGCCTTTTGAAAATCTACTCAATTAGACCATATTTAGACCCCGATCTATTAAGTTGATTAAAATTGTGTGGCTAAAGATACCCAAAATCTGCAACCCACAAAACTCACAACTCTCATATGTTTTTTCACACTAATTTAGGCCTAAAATGTAGTAATAAGAAGTTTTTGTGTGCCTCTAAAAACAAGCTTTGAGTTTACGCCAAAGAACTCCAATTTGTTACTCCAAAAAAAAATGTGCCTTTTTTTCCCCCACATAATTAGAAGGGTGTTGTAGGATTGATTTTTATCATTATGTTATTTGGACCATCTAACTAGAATTATAATTTTAATAAATTTAATATTCAATTAAAATAATTATGCACAATTTGTTAAAAAAAACAATTTTACAACCAACAACATTATCTTCTTATCTTAAGTTATTAAGTATACTTACTAAGGGCGAACGGGATGGACGACCACGAAATCCATCCCGTCCGTCCCTTTGATCCGACGGTTAGCATGTTTTGTATGTATATATATATGTGCTAACATATTTTCTCTCTCATAAATGTTTTTCTCTCTCATCAGTGTCCTCTCTCAGACGATTCTCTCTCCCTTCTCTCTCAAATTATTTTCTTTCTCCTTCTCAAACGGTTCTCTCTCTCTCCTCTCTCAACCGATTTCCCTTCTCAACCATGTAAAACCAATCTTGCCCGTCAATGGTAGAGGCGCGTGGATGTCTCATCTCCATAGATCGTGTCCTGATCTACATGTTAGTTGCCGTTTTGTTATGTGATGATACAAATATGTGAAGATTAGCCTATGAAGTCATATGGTTCCATTCGTCGATCCATCTGATGTGAGTATTCGTATTCGTTAGTCTTGAAACTTGTGGTTCACTTAGTTTTTCCCTAGTATGAGCTTTCAATCTTCTGGATTTAGCTTAGCTGATCTACGTATCATCGACGGTTTGGGTTTTGTTTACAGATCTGTTGCAGATTGAATAATCCAGAATCGGTACCCCGACGCTTTTATTCAATCCAAGTGTTTTCTCAACGACAAGGTTTCTTTGGCTTTTGCAACGTTATTTTCCCTCTGTTCAAGACAAAGTTATATTATTTCCCTATTTGCAGGAAATAAGGCAATTGTGCTCTTATCTTATGGATTTGAAGAAAGCTTCTGCTAAAGAAATGCGTAAAAGAGTTTATGCTAACTATACTGTTTTCATACGGTAAACAAGATATTTTTCCAATTATGTTGTTCTGGTTATTATTTTCAACGATAGGCTTTTGATCTTTCGTTCACGTGGGGTTTCGTTGTTATGTTGGTGGCATGAAGATTTGGAAGCAGAAGTTGGTCCAAATGGGTGCTATTATTATGGACCGCTTGTCCAAGAAGGTCACTCACGTTTTTGCAGTTAGCATGCCGGTTCTTCTTCAGCAATTGGCCAGAGAACTCGTCAAAGGAGTTAATTTTCTGTTCAAATTCTTAGTCCCCCTAAAATCTAGTTGTTTATGTTCTGCTGGGTTATTTTATCTGATGTTAATTGCTTGCTCCAGAAAGTACTTCTTTAGCAATGGCTTGAGGACAGCTTGAGGTCAGGGGGAGGATACTTGTACGTTTGTGGTGATGCGAAGGGAATGGCCAAAGATGTCCATAGGACTCTACATAAATTTCCTCTCTCAAGTGATTCTCTCTCCCTCCTCTCTCGAACCATTTTCTTGCTCCTTCTCAAACGGTTCTCTCTCCCTCCTCTCTCAAGCGATTTTCTTGGTCAAAACCCTTTGCAAGTTTGTGATTCTGACGAGTTTTTGGATCAACCTTTTGTTGAACTTTTTACAAAGCTGCTGCTGCTGCTTTGATTATGAGTGAAGACATGAACAAACTAGGCAGAGCTCGGCTGGATAGGAATGATTTGGTGAATCCAGCGTCAAGACAGATCTATCTTACGTTCCCAGTTGACAGCACTTTTAGAGATGATGTGTAGAATTATTTCAGGTTAGTTTTTGCTTTTGTGCGTTTCTTCTGTGAAACTGGAAGTTCTGATGGTTGGTTCATTTGTTACAGTATTTATGGACTGGTCCATGATGTGAGGATTCCTTACGAACAAAAGAGGATGTTTGGTTTTGTCACTTTTGTTTATTCGGAGACTGTGAAGATCATTCTGGCTAAAGGAAACCCTCAATTTGTGTGTGATGCTAGAATTTTAGTGAAGCCTTATATATAAAGAGAAATGCAAAGTTCCAGATAAGTACAGGCATTTTCTCTTATCATCCCTTCTCATGTTTCTTCAACCTCTTTACTGAGCTTATAATTTGAAGCAGTCTTGCTTATGGTCTTTTTTCAGAAAGCAACAGTAGCAACAAGGGGATAGGGGTGACTGCTCTCCTGGCGATAGCGCAATTGGTCTTGATTCAAGAGATCCTTTTCATCTCCAGTTTGGTAACCAACGAAAAAGAATCAAAATCGAATCTTTCTGAACTGCAAAGTCACGCGATTATGTCCTAATGCTGTGTCCTTTCTTCAAATGTAGGAGCAAGGATGTTTTACAATACGCCAGACATGTTATGGAGAAGGAAGCTAGAAGAGCAAGCTGATCTGTAACAAGCTCTTGAACTTCAGAGTCAGAGATTAATGGGGTTGAAGCTTCTGGATGTCAAGAAACATCATTACAGGGCTCTTTCTGCTGGAAGCCCTAATCCTTTTCCAACTCACTCTCCAAATGTGCTTAATCAATCTATTGCTTTCCCTCCACTCCATTCCAGGACCGTAGTTACACAAGGTATGCATCTCCCGTAATTATTCTATTCAGAACAGATGTTGATTAATATGCAGTAAACTTTACGGTGAAGCATGCTTCTGCAAAAAATGGTTCAGTCTCAGCAATTTCTGTATCAGTTCCTCCTGAAAAACAACCGTGGAACACTATTTCTGGTTAGTTTGAAACCTTCTGCCTCAGCGAAGACACGGACAACTACTCACGAACAGCAAACTGATTGAACTCAATAAAATGATTTGGTCATCATAAACGTCTGAATGAAGGGCTAACTGTTAT
>JANQAP020000242.1:12455-32221 GCA_026874005.2 Erythroxylum coriaceum
TGCAAATATAAAAAAACAACCACGATTAATGAATATATCATGTACCTATTACAAAATTTAAACTTCAATATAACAATGGTATTTTTCCCCTTAAATTGTTTTATTATAATATATTGATTGATATAATAATCTGTAATTTGAAATTAAGTGGGCATATTAGTTTAGATTACGACTGCGCATTTGCGCAGTCTATGTCTGCTAGTACAATTATATATGTTATACTTTTCATTGATATGCTTCTTGTATCTTTTGTTAAAAAATAACAGAATAGTTTAATAGTTTCGTATTCCCACATAATTAAATTTAATATAAATATTTGATTATTATAAAATATTGGGTTGATTGTACTACTATATAATTTGAAAGGTTTATTCACTTATTAAGAAAAAAAAAGGATAATTACAAAAGATTAAAATCACTGCAAATTCATGACCAAAAAAAAAGGATAATTACAAAAGATTAAAATCACTGCAAATTCATGACCAAAGGCCATCCAAATTCTTGAATACATAAATTACATACATGCGTAGATGAAAATTTTGCGTCTGCTCAATGCTCACATGATAAAATTATTATGAACTACTGTGTAGTATACAATCCTTATCCTCGTCAACCCAACTTCCTTGACCTACGTAAGTAAGAGTAGTGTTTTGTTTGGGAGTATAATCCTATACTACTAATCGTTTCTACTCTAAGTAGCAAGTCTCTTTACACGAGCCATTACGTCGCATTGGAGGGATCTGAACTGCAATTCTTCGTCAGGCCACAAAATCTGGCAACAACTGAGCAACAAACCTATTTCTGGTTTGGGTGCTGATGGTTTCGAAACCAGCGCTTGAATGAGAATTCTGCGAGGAATTAATGCCACAAAAGTCAGGTTCGCTAGTTCCCATCTCAAGTCTTCTTCCCATTGGAATATTTTGGCTGGAGATGTAACTTTGTTGAGTCCCTGAAAGAGATAGGTTCTCGCAATGTGGAAGACCAAGAGTAAGAGAGACACTATTTCCACTAAATCTTGGTGTTAACTGCTCGTGAGGATTAAACCTGCCAAGGTCTCCTATGGGATAAGCTCCAAACCCACTGCCATGAGCTATTAATGGATATCCATCCTTGGTTAACCTTTCACCAGCAACACTCACACTCGATTCCCCATGTTTCATGTTGGTGTCCATTGAGAGCAGGCTACTTGGTGAGTTCTGCATGTCATTACCACTCCTTGGTTTCTTGGAGCTCCTCTGAGCGAGTCCCTCCATTTCAGATGGCCGCATAAGGGCAAAACCGGCTTGAGGATGAACATTAGATCCTCCCACTGCAGACATTGAGATGGAAGAGTTGGATATTTCAGTGGAAGAGGCATTCTGGTTTGCTCCCATTTGGAGTTTGGATTGAAGAACTTTACGTTGATCCATCTGATGATGAACTGCACTGCTATCAACTCCTAAAATAGAGGCACTAGACCCATTTTTGCGTGTGTTCTCGCCATTCCCATCTTTCTCTTGCTCTTTCATCTCCTCCGTGTACATTTCCTCAACCATTGGCTTCCACAGGCGAACTCGAGCATTGATAAACCAGTTAGAGACCTGCATATTTCGTATTGAAGTGGCAATGGCAAGTAATTAATGTATGATGAAAGATGACACATGGCAGTAGTAGAAGGTGAAAAATGAGTTAGCTACCTGGCTTCTAGTAAGTCCCGTTTGTTTCGCAAGCATATGCTTATCAGAATCCTTCGGATAACTGTAGTATAATCAGGTAAATAATTTGATATATAAGTCAAGGAGTTGGAATATAAACTTGTTTAACTACTTACGGGTGAAGGAAGTGTTCGAAAAGCCAAGCACGGAGCACAGAAACGGCATGTTCAGGTAATCCTCTTTGAGGTCTCCAAGCGTTGTTTTGAATCATTCCCAGTTGTTGAAGTGCTCTCTGTTGTCGTATCTGATGGTCCACGTACCTAAGTCTAGAACCCTCAACCTTCACTCCTAAACAATCGTCCTCTCCTAAGCTCTTGCTTGTAGCTTTGATTTGTACAGCAATGGCGTCTTTAAGGCAGCGGAATTGCTTTGAGATCGTCTGTAAAGCAAGGGCGGTATAGGATTTGGCGGCTCCGAATCCAGCTGCCTGCTCGAAGGATGATACTACCACCTGCATTTCTTGGTGGTACTGTCTGTATCTTTGCTCCACCTTCATGTTAATGGATAAACAAAGTTATTGGAAAAGGAATTGAGCGCATCTATTAATAGTTTACACCAATGAAACTACAAAAATAATTAGTATATATGATAAAGCCTGAGTTTGTATTATCGAGCAAGCTGGATTTATGTCTTCCTGGAGATTTCTATAACGCGTACTTCTCAACAAAAACTCAGATCATGTTTAATGACTTGGAGTCCAACAATAACTTCAACAAGACTGAAACTAATGCTAGTAAGATGCCAGATTTGTAGGCTGTCGTTAAAGGAAATACTTCTTATATCCGAAGTTTCAGAATCAAATGACAGAGACCTAACTTCAAGAAAAGCCTTTTCGCTCTTTTGTGTGGATTACAATACAATAATAGGGACCTTTTTGAGCTTATAAATTGAAACATCATACGAGACACCAAACATGTGGTTCCTCCTCTTGATCGTTATTTTTTAATCAGGATCACGAAGCATGCAATCATGAAACGAAAACCATTTAACAGTATGTTTCTCCAAACGCAGTACATACGTGTATAAAGTTACCTCATCCAGCATGTTCACAAGCTTGGCCTTCTTCATCTGCAGCTCCTGTCGTTGCGCCATCGTAAGTTCAGCACCTCTACCTTTAGAAGTACTTTCACCACCTTCGCCGCAGCCGGATACATCTGCACTTGTCGATTCTTTACTCACCTTCATCTTTCCTTTAGCCCCATCTTTCATTTCACTCTTATCAAAATTTCCAACGTTAGTAACTTCATCAAGTAACTCCTGTGTAGCTTTCAGATACTTAGAACCCAAGAGCATGTTTTGAATGCCCGAAACTCCATTAGACACTGCAGACAGAGAAGACGGAGAATTCCCAGAAACCCTCACATCATCACTAGAAGTTATGGCCGAAACATGATGACCATGCAGTTGTTGAACCTGATCATGTTGATCATTGTTTATTACAGGCCTAAAAATACTAGGTGTCTGCACTCGCTGGGATGAGAGGCTTAGCGACAGTCCTTGCCTAGCCGGAGAGACCTCTACCGGTCGTCGGAAACCAACCGGCGATGTTACGGCATCAGGGGTCCCACCGGAATCACTACCTGTCGGTACTGTGGCAACTGAATTATGATCCATGGAACCCCAGAGGCTGTACTGTGTGCCAACAGAGACGACCCCATAAGATGAACGGCTTTGAATGTCCTGATTGGTGGATGTGGCGTTGGAGGACAGTGGGATCCCGACAAGGTGGTGGTTTGGTGGCAGCGCGTGCGGAAGGTTTAGAAAATTGCCGGGAGCATTGGTGGTGGGGTTGAAGAAGAACATGCTCGGAGGTGGTTGATGTTGTTGTTGTTGGTTTGCAATAGCTTCAGAAAATGATGATATGTAGCTAGGGTTCATAAGATGAAGTGTTTGGATCCCATTCCCATCAGATGGTGTAGTTGCTTGGATTTCTGTGCTCCCATCAAAGTACTTTGCCATGGCATGGACTTTGATGAATCGATCTTCTCTATGGCTAGTCTATATGCTGAAGCTTGATCTCGGGATATGCAACCAAATCAACCCATTTAGAAGATTGATTTAGCGAAACTGACAGGAGAGAAAAGCTGGTTATTGATGATGAGAAAAGCTGGTTATAGATGATGATCTGATGACTATATGATAAATCAAAGAATCAAACTAGACATATATGCAATCTCCGTGGCCATAGATACATAAGAAATGAGAATTATCTACAAGTTCAATGATCTGGGACTGGAGCTGTATATCATGCAGGAAAGCAAGCAAGCATCACAGGTGACAAAGAAGGAACAGGCGAGAAGAAGAGCAAGAAGCATGTATGATATGTGCCTGTGCTTTTTATACATAAATTTCTCTAGGTAAACCCATCAAAGATCTCCATCCAAAGACATGAAATACGTAAAAAAAAAATTGAAGAAAAACAAAAGGAACAAATCAGAGGAGTTGCAGAGAGGGACTGAGTACCGTCCACTAATGGTTAAAGTCAGGCGCACGCACACGAGGATATATATCTGATGAGAACAGAGAGAGAGAGAAAGAGAGAGTATCTAACTAACTGTCAAGCTATCAATTGGGCAGCAATCTCTCTCCTTTAGGACATAGGAGCTGCTAATCTTGTGTCAGACACAGTTCAGACCATTCTCATAGTGATAATGATGCGTACAAATATAAAAGGAAGAAAGAAAGAAAGATGTATCTCACAAGAAAGATAAACTTCAGTTTTTCACTACAATTTTCCAGATATTTATTATGGTTTCCCTTTTTCTTTAACGTCTTCCACTAAATATTACACCACTCCAATAATTTGTTATGGTTTGGGTTGGGTACATGCGTGTCTCCTCTTCCACAGTCACCAACCAATGGAAACTTATGCTTTTATAGAAAAGGTGAAGTCAATTTGTGAGACTTAGTCATGATTACATGCAATTTCTTCATGACTTTTCTTCGTTTTGAGATGTGGGGCGTGATGTTGGGTTGTTGTTCTTTAACTTAGTTAGCATCCAGTTAATCACGCGACTTCATTGTTTACACAGGTTGCACGATGCAACTCAAATCCAAGCTGGAGAAGATGTTAGAGAGCCTGACCAATAGTTTACCTTAATTTATAATAATTTTATTAAAGTATCCATTTATTTATCATTAAAATAAGTTTGAGAAGAAAATTAAGGTTAAAGATGACACAATCATGTAATAACTTTGCACTAAAACTTAAAACCGTGATAGCAAGTGGGTGTTTCATTTTGAAACAGTGTCATTAGTCGTATCAAACAACATGGGGAAAAGAGAAGGGAATCTATTATATTATTGCAAAGAGAATTAAGGAAGTTGATTGAAAAGTTATCTTTCTCGCATGTGTTATTTAATTAATTATGGAACTCCATAATCTTAGATTAGATGCCCATGATGGGCACAAGGTTGCTAGGTTTTCTTTGGCCTTTAACTCTTAATTAATGTCCATTAAACTCATCGCATTATCATATTGATTTACAGTAGCCTGACTTTAACATCAATCGTTACAAGTTGATCAGAAAACGGAAGCAGAATCTTCAATTGATGAAGTATTTAGGATATTAGTCTTGTTAACCGATTTATGCAACTACTTTCTATGTTGACTCTTTCACATCTACTGATAGATTTTAATTCAATCAACTAAAAGGAAATATTAGAAATCCGTGAGTCCAATTTCTTATCAAAACTACCTTTTTGATGCCCTTTAGGAACCCACTTAATTAGAATATAATTATTCGACATCCAAATTTATCAATTGGCATCCATATTCCATACAAAGAACGAGCTTTGAGATGATGTAAAACACAATTCAGAAAAAAAAAAAGAGCATAAGGGATGATCGATCAGTTGCAATGATATAACCCTAAAAAATGAAAGGTAAAGCAAAGAGAGGAACAAAACACACACACACTTTAGGTCTTAGTGATTAGGTTAATGTCATTGTAACTCAAACAATGTAGACGTAGGACCCTTTATCCAATGTAAGCAGGAACTTACTTTGCATGGTGGACAAAATAATCATGTGTTGCATGGTCCACAAAAGTGCCTAAAGTCAATAACCCCTAAGAACTTTTAGAGGCCCATGGCCATGAAAGTTGCCCTTATAAATCCCATCGCTTGCTTTTGTGCGTCTATCAACTTGAAGGTTACCCATGAAAAGAATATGCCAACCAGTGCTTAGTGCTTTAATTATCTTCACGTCTACTACAGCTTTTATTCTTTTGTAAATATCTCTAAATGAACATACAAATATCTGTATATTAAATGAGATGGTTGAAAATTATGTTCAACGATTCGATATGATTATGTCGAAAATATCCTATTTTGTCGTATAACATGCTCTCAGATCCAAGGTTCGACTCTTCCTCCTGAAGTTTATTTTTAATCCTCTTATTTTGTCGGTATATAGATCTTAGGTGGTGTGTGTGAACGAAATAAATGCAATAGTTATTGTTAAAAATGGAAAAGATAATCACAATTATCATAAAACGGCAAGGAGAACGGTGTCTAATTAATATACACAGAAGACAAGGGTGGGGATAATGGTGGACATTGGACCACAGTGTTCGTTTATCACTTGGCCACTCGTTAGCTACAAAAAACAATTGTGGGACTCACGTACGTCATTTTCTCACCGAAAGCCCCTGTAAACACGCAAAGCGTATGGTTCGGTTTGGTTTTCCTCAACTATCCCCGTTCTCCACAAGACCTTCCACAACACACATCGCTACTTGTAGTAATTCTATAGCTTCACCACTACACGACCCCATTAACGCCTATCGGCACGTGTCCATCCGCCTAACGCCACCATGGATTTGCCGACTTCTTTTTTGGGTTTTGAATCTCTGTGATAGACACATAATTTGATTATAGTACATTGTTTTAACAAGTCCACGAGATAACTAAAAAAAATGATATACCCATAATTATACTCCATATGCTTAAGATGTTTTTAAGAGATATATAAACAAAATAAAGATTTTAGAATTTAAGTAGACAGAAACCTTATTAATAATGCTGTTACTGCATCATTGTCAACTCAACATTTTTAGTGGAACCTTAATCTTATTCGTAAAGACCGAAGAAATCAATGATTGATCCTACGATTGGTTCAATGAAAAAGTAAGATATAACAGCTAATTGATACTTCGAAAGAAAATTTTGAGATAACATTTATGCTTATTCAATTGGAACTTGAGTGAGTCAGACCAGAGCAATTTTATTCCTGGTAATTTTATAAGATTCCACTAATATATGATAATATTATAATTTTTAATATGGGTAGAATATAGAATCTATTAATAAGAATTGGGCTTGGATCAACTTTGTCAAAATGACTAGAACTAGTCATTCGAATAGTTGGCGCTTACTACTTATAAATATTTTAACATTTTCATGTTTAGTCAATATGAGACACTCTAATACTCCCCCTTAAGTGCAATCGGGACTGGACATTCAGTCGTCACTTGAAATAAATGCAGTGGTAACCGGACCGAGCCGTTGGGATTGAACATCCAGACGGATAACCAAGAAATTAATATTCCGGACCAAACCTGCTCTGATACCATATTATAATTTTTAATATGGGTAGAGTGTGAAGTCCATTAACAAGAATTAGGCTTGGATCAACCATTGTCAAAATGACTATAACTAGTTATTTGGATAGTTGGCCCTTACCACTTATAAACTTTTTAACATTTTCATGTTTAGTCAATATGAGATACTCTCACAAATAATGTTAACCTACGGTATCATTCGTTATCCTGATAATATGTTTGAGATTATATGTTTAATTTAATTCTTATCAAACAAATTAATAATTAAATAAACTTAACTTTCTCGTAAGATGTCTATGAACTTAAGGATGCAAACGAGCAATTGTATATATAACGAGTTCAACAACTCAAATTTATTAAAACTTACTACTTGATACTGATAATCAACATATCAGTTCCAAGTATTTGAATTCAAACTCACCAACAAACTGATCATATTTGATTTTGTACCACTTCCTCATATCTTGCTTCTGTAGTATTTTAAAATTCTAAATTCAAATGTAACATATCATTATCTTCTCAACTGTATAAATACATGCTGATAGCAACGAGTCTGGCATTAAAACCAAAACTCTTTAGTTCAATATTATTTCTTTCATGGTATCAGAGCCTCTTTGCTCACGCAATATTTTCTATCCAACTGTCTCTGCATTTTTTTTATGGCTTCCTCACCTATTAACTTTGTTGTTCTCAACCTTAGTCAACTTGTTTCTGCAAGGTTGGATGAGACCAACTACCTCATGTGGTTGTCTCAAACAGTTCCTATTCTTAAGAGTCATGATCTGCTGGGCTTCGTGGATGGTTTTCAACCGTGCCCCTCACAGTTTCTCGTCGGTGATATTGGGAAACAAACCACGACTCTTAATCCTGAATATATTCTATGGACTCGTAAAGATCAATTTGTTCTTGGATGGCTTAATGCCACTCTTTCTGATAAGGTGGCTCCAACTTTCTATGGCATGCACTCAGCCGGAGCTACATGGCTTGCATTGGCAAACAAATTTGCCTCTCCTTCTTGTTCACGCATTAGTCATTTAAAACGACTTCTTCAGACTTTGAATCAAGGTTCTATGAAATGTGCCCCCTATCTTGACTCAGCCAAGCAATTACAGCATAACTTGGAACTGTTGGTAAGCCTATTGATGATGATGATTTAATTTCTTATATTATCAGCGGTTTAAACCGTTGCTATCATCATTGGGATAATAAATCCCACATTGAAAACCTCCTATTTCTATTTGGCATTCTAGGCTAGGACATGCTTCAAATTCTGCTGTAACTCATTTATTGAGTAAACATTCTTTACCTTATATTGGTTCTTTGAATAATTATGGAATTTGTGAGCCATGTCAACTTGGTAAAAGCAAACAATTACCTTTTTCCTCGTCTAATCGAATAACAAGTTCTCCTTTAGAACTTATTCATTCTGATGTTTGGTCTTGTTCTACACAATCTTTAAATGGTTGTCGTTACTATGTTTTATTTGTTGATGACTTTCGTTTTACTTGGCTTTATCCAATACAAAATAAATCTGATGTCTATGTCTGCTTTCTCAAATTCAAGGTGTTAATTGAAAATCAATTATCTTGCAAGATCAAAGGTTTACAAACTGATGGAGGTGGGGAATATCTTTCCAAAACTTTTCAATCCTTCCTTGAATCCAATGGAATCCATCATCGCATCACATGCCCTCACACCCCTCAGCAAAATGGGATCGTCGAGTGCAAACATAGACATATTACAGAAATTGGTCTCTCTTTCCTTGCACAATTTCACTTACCTAATTCATATTTAATGCCTTCTTAAAAGCAATTTTTGTTATTAATCGATTACCTACACAAATTTTAAACACTCAAACTCCCTTCTTCAAATTGTTTGGCACTCACCCAGATTACACAATCCTAAGATCATTCGGTTGTGCTTGTTATCCTCTCTTGAGACCTTACACATCTCACAAGCTTATGTTTCATTCCAAGAAATGTATTTTTCTCAGTTATTGTTCTAACTAGCGTGGTTATAGGTGCTTAGATCCTATCTCAAATAAAATTGTTATATCACATCATGTAGTTTTTGATGAGCTCATTTTTCTTGCTCAACACAGTTTGAGTTCACCTCTACCATGCTTGTCTTCAACTACGGTTTCCTCTTCAGGTAAGTCCACTTTTATTCCCTTTTCTTCACCTTTTCATTCTACTAATGTTTGGTCTACAGAATCTCCTGTTTTCCCTACATCAGTACCTTCCTCGCCCTATCAACGCAGCCTCTCTTACAAATTCTTCTCCCTCTCCAGAAATATCCCCACCTATCTCTACATCTGTTACACCTCCCATATCTCAGACCCTACCTCTCAGCACTCACCCTATGACCACTAGATCCCAAATAGGAACCTTGCAACCCCAAGACTTTTCAGACTATAAGACTTTTTATTCCACTAAACATCCTCTAAAAGCGTTAACTGGTGTTGCCATCCCATTTGAGCCTCGTACATACAAACAAGCTTCATTGAATCCTGACTGGTGCAAGGCTATGCAAGAAGAATATGATGCTCTAATTGTAAACCAGACCTGGACCCTCTGTCCTTCCCCTTTGGGGCAATATATCATTGATAATAAACGAGTGTACAAGGTGAAACAATCCTCTACTAGTCATATTGATCCGTTTAAAGCCAGATTAGTGGCTAAAAGTTATGAGCAAGAATGTGGCATTGATTTTACGGAAACTTTCAGCCCAATTATTAAACCTTCAATTATTCGAGTAGTTCTTGCTCTTATTGTTACTTTTGATTGGCAGGTCAATCAATTAGACGTTTCTAATGCATTTATTCATGGAGTTTTACAAGAGGAGGTCTATATGAAGCAACCTCAAGGCTTCATTCATCCAGATTTTCCATCTTATGTTTGTAAACTCCACAAATCGTTGTATGAACTAAAGCAAGCCCCAAAGGCTTGGTTTTTGCTGCTATCACGGTCTCTTTTACAGTTCGAATTTTCTTCCTCACCAGTGGACTCATCCCCATTTGTTTACCATCGGGATAATGTTCATTTATTTATTCTCATTTATGTGGATGACATACTTGTAATAGGAACACATCCATCTCTGGTTTCCTCTCTTATCAGCAAGTTACAAGGTGAATTCAAACTAAAAGACCTTGGTCCCTTAAATTTCTTTTTAGGAATTCAAGCTACTCGTGATTCTACTGGTCTTCACCTCAGGCAGTCCAAATACATTGGTGATCTTCTGCATAGAACAAAAATAGTTGGTGCTAAGCCTTATAATTCTCCATGCTCTTCTGGTAATCAGCTCTCAGCACACAATGGAGAAACCCTCACAGCAGCTGAAATCACATAATACAGGCAAACTGTTGGTGCTTTACAATATTGCACTTTAACTCGTCCAGACATTACTTTCTCTGTTAATCAACTTTGCCAACATATGCATGTTCCAACTTCTCAGCACTGGACCGCAGCTAAACGTGTTCTTTGATATCTCAAGGGAACCATTAATCATGGACTGTGGTATCCGAAGGGTGCTTTAAGATTTCAAGCTTACTGTGACCCAGACTGGGCAGGGAATCCAGATGAACAAAGGTCTACTAGAGGTTACTGTATTTTCCTCGGCTCGTGTTTAATATCTTCGACTGCTAAGAAGCAAAATATTGTGGCACGATCCAGCACTGAAGCTGAATACCGTGCCTTAGCCTTCACTACAACAGAGTTTTATTGGCTTTGCATGCTTCTCAAGGAGTTATGTATTCTTCTTTCTAGTCCTCCCATCATTTGTTGTGATAACATTGGTGCCTTAGCATTAGCTTCCAATCCAGTTTTTCATGCTCGAACGAAGCACATTGAAGTCAATTATCACTTCATCCGAAAGTTCAAAATAAAGATGTTCAGCTCCAGTTCATTCCATCATATGATCAACTCGCGGATGTCTTTCCCAAAGGCTTGAAGAGTGATCGGTTTTGTGCACTCTGGACCAAGCTCAAAGTGTGTTCACCCACCTTCAACTTGCAGGGGGATGATAACCAACATATCAGTTCCAAGTATTTGAATTCAAACTCACCAACAAACTAATCAGATTTGAATTTGTATCACCTCCTCATATCTTGCTTCTGTTGTATTTTAAAATTCTAAATTTAAATGTAACATATCATTATCTTCTTAACTGTATAAATACATGCTGATAGTAACGAGTCTGACATTAAAACCAGAACTCTTTACTTCAATATTATTTCTTTCAGATACTTGTTAATTTATTTAATAAACCAAACTTAAATTTATTTAAGATTTGTTTTGTAAACAAACACAAAATTTAACAATGTTAAATTTAATTAATAAAAGTCATAAGTAGATTTATTAAAATAGTTCATTATAAATTGACCATAAACTTTTTATAAAATTTAAATAATTTAAACCCATTTTCATAATAAATTTTGTTTGATTTTATCAAGTTATCTTAACTTTGGTATGTGTAAGATTTTAAGTACGCACCAAAGTTAGACTTCAATTTCTAAGCTTCTAAAAGGTTAAACTGAAAATTTATTTGACCAAGTCTTAGTAGAGCAAACTTAAGTTCCACTTAAACTTCTTTGTAAGCCGCCTAAACTAATATTTAGATTATTTTTATTTATAAATGTGTATGGAAAAGAGTAAAATCACATTTCATAGTTGTAGTTTTCATTCTCAAATTCATTTGGGAAGTCTCTAACACTATCTACCAACCCATTAACCAATCAACAACATCCAAAATAAATGTCGCATATACGCGAGATTTAGAGAAGTTCAGTAATATGCAATCTTATTCTTAATTAGTAGAGAGATCGTTTCCAAATGACTTTCATGAAAAGAAAGAAAGAGAGAATACGCGAGATCTAGAGAAGTTCAGTAGTACGCACTCTTACTCTTAAATAGTAAAGAGATCGTTTCTAAATAACCTTTTTAAAGAGAGAGAGAGAGAGAGAGATGTTAATAATAAGGAGGAGGAGGAGCATCTCACAGTATGTAATATTGGTATATATGAACCTTTTTCATTTTTTATGTTCACGCTTTTTTAAACATTTTACATAAAAACTTGTAATGTCTAAATTTACTTCTTAACGTCTCTCTTCTAATTTGCGTATAATAGTTTCAATTTAATTACGCTAATATTTAATAATCATACATATTTATATTACTTTTGAAGTTATTCAAATTAATTAAATTTGTCGGTTAATATCTACACAAATATTAATTAGATTGAATGTATTATACATATTTTATTCGATAATTCTCATAATATCTTAATTTTAATTTTTTCTCATTTTTCACCTATATATATATATATACAAGGCTTATATAGATTTGAGATCCATTACCTTCATCTCAAGTTTTGGGTAGCAAAGTGGTATCAGAGCCTAGTAAGTGACTCTCACGTCTTGTGTTTGAATCGCGGGAACAACCATCCTGCGTTCCAATAGTACTGGAGTTGGTAGTTCTCCCTCAGAAGTGTGGGCTGCCGCAGAAACATGGTGGGCTTATATAAATTTGAGATCCGTTACCTTCAACTCGAGTTTTGGGTAACAAAGCTATGTATATATATCGTTAAAATATTGAATTTTATGTAATTGAGTCATAAAATTTATTAGAGAAAACAAATTATTATAAATAACTTTCGAATTTGAGGGACATGACATATATACATAGAAAGAGAATCACATGGCAAGTATATATTTTTCTACATTATATTAAAATTTATACCATAATTTTTTCATTGATTTATGTATTTATACCTAAATTATAACATTTAATTGTTTAAATACAAAATTTCTAGCAATATTTTATAAAACTCTTATGGCCTGTTTTGGTTGAGTGGAATAGTTATTTTATTACTGATATATTCCTAATAAATAGTTATTCTTTTGATTGGTTAGAAAATAATATACAGAATAACTAATAATGGGTTTAGTTATTCTAGCATTTTGAAGAATAGCTAAAAATATGACTCTCTGTCTTTACTTAGTCCGCGAAATGCGAAATAGGAAAAGACAACCTTTCTCCCTCTTATTATTACTATTATTATTGTTGTTATTATTAATTATTATTATTATTAATTTTTTATAATAATAACAATAAGAAGAAGAAGAAGAAGAAGAAGAAGACAAGTAATAATAATAATAATAACAATAAATAAGTATGATGATGATGATGATGATGATGATGAGGAGGAGGAGGAGGAGGAGGAGGAGATTATAATAGATATTTTGATCATTTTGTTAATTATTCTTTGTTATTTTAAATTTATATTTTCAAACAAAACATTGACATACATTATCTTTAGAAATTCTTAGGGATAAATCAAACTAAGTAATATTCATTCAATTTCATTTCTCATCTATTTTATTTTTAAGAATAATTATTCTATTCCTTATCTATTCCAGCCAGAGAATCAAACACTCTTTTAAGGTTGGATTTAACTTTTTAAAAAAAATTTGGTTTTAAGTCCGTTAGGGGTAGGTTGAACTTGCTAATTTCCCCCTCACTTAAGTTTTTCTTTGTAGGAGGTCTTGAGTTCGAGTAACCAAAGAAGAGAGATGGAGAATTTTCCCTATTGATGATCCTCTAGCCCCCTGGAATGTTCCTTAGTCAGATCAATTGTAGAAGTCTTGCTTCTAGCGATAGTGTGGGAGTTTAGAACTACTGAGAACCTGGAGCTAATGGGAACCTGATGCTGACAGGGAAAGCAGTGATCAATCAGCAACCGACCAATTAGTATGTAAAGACTCCTTATGTACAGAAGTGTATAGGCTACGTAGGAATTTGAGGAACTTTGAGGTTCTAGATTTACCTCTTCTAAAATTCTAGAGTAAGATCTTAGGAGCTTCGGATTAGTCCAATAAAATTCGGATACCTAATATATAAAAAAAGAAAAACAAAAGAAAGTGGCTCACATTTTCTACGCAGAGCTTGCCACACCCTAGCTCGACTGCTTGTCCTGACGGTAAGACACGAATGATCCACGACGAGCCACGTCACCTAAACCCACTAAAAATCAGAAGAAAAGTTAGGCAAATGAAAAGGTACGTCGACTTTTGGTGAATTTTAATTGGATTTTTATACCCACCAGTGGGAACCACCATCGTGGGTCCCAATTCAGTGGTTACCGCCTTTTTACACGTCATAGAGAGAGGCTATTTTTAGATAAGAGACACGGGCCCACCGTAAAAGATTCGTTCTCTTCTTGATTGAACGCATCCCACCAATCATATGGGTCCCATTAAATTGGGATACAAATCGACGAAGGAAAGGAACCCACATGTCGTCAGCCGACGGAAGCTCCAATATAATCACTGTGGGGGTGCTCGGTGCAATAATTTTTGCTGTTTTGGACACTTCTCGAGCCAAACGTTGTAGAATGACACGTGTCAAGTTCATGTGGTTTCTCGCTGGCTGCTCTACCTCGTATTAATTTTATGTGGTGACTTTAGCC
Organism: Erythroxylum coriaceum; assembly: GCA_026874005.2. Classification (NCBI taxonomy): domain Eukaryota; kingdom Viridiplantae; phylum Streptophyta; class Magnoliopsida; order Malpighiales; family Erythroxylaceae; genus Erythroxylum; species Erythroxylum coriaceum. The sequence goes on from JANQAP020000242.1 coordinate 27,178, forward strand.
CCCGTAGTTAGTCTCTCTTTTATTGTTTGCCATTATACATTTATTACTTTAATAATTTTTAAGTTTAATCAATTATCAATTAAATTAAATTACGATTATACTCGCAAATTTTAAAATTATTGCAACATTAACCAATAAAAGCTGTGCTTTTTATACTTACCTTTAGCATTTTTCATTGATATCTAAAGAATTCCTTAGCATAATAAACTTCTATTAGTAACCAGACCGAACACTTACCCCTCTCATAGTCATTGAATTGGCTGGTTGAGCACCATTATTTCAGACACTTATAGCGATAAAGTCATATCACGTGGCATGCCGAAGCCTAACTTAGCCGTTGGCCCTTGTCGGCACGTGGTGTTTGACATGGAAATTTATAAAGTATAAAAGAACAGAAGTTCTATGATATGCTTTATGTTTATTTCTTGCAAAATTTAAGAGTTGAACCATACCAATGTGTGAATTCATCGTGATTAATTTCCTTAATTAATTTGTTAATTATTTCAATTTTTTATAAATTATTTCAACTTTTACGTCATTTTTTATTGGAATTGAAATTTTCAGCAAAAAATAAAATATAACGCGCTATTATTAATCTAAATTTGTATTGCGGGTTCGATTGTGTCATTTATAATAATTAGAAGGACCTTATATTCTCTGAAAATCTAGATTGATGGGAATTATGCATCTCTTTTGCAAGTAAAATCAACAAATAATAGGGCCTACCTTCCAAATTGTCAATTAATGGACCAATTACAAAGTGTATGTTTGTCATTGGTCAATGTTAGTCTTTATACGTTGAGGGCACTTCTTTAAAGCAATTAGAGCTTTTGCGGAAAAGGCTATTGGGGCCACAACATTTGGAAAAAGATAGTTTCTCCTCCTCAATTAATCCCTAATTATAATATAGTCCTATGTTCTTATGTCATTATGATCATAAGAAGACGCAATCAATTGTATATCAATACATTTCCGTCATAATTATCATGTTTCTCTCTTCCTTCCTGGAAACATTCCGCTTTTGATAAACCAATTTGATACGCAATGTTAGTTATAAGCAATGAAGTGAATCTCGTTATATTATAGTGGTACAGAAGAGATTAATGGTTTTGCTAGTGTGAATTATTCGTACTGCAGTTATAAGACTTGTATTGGTTGAAAATGATTGTATTCTTTTTCCAAGCTTTTTATTTTATAAAGTTTTGAAAGTGAAATTAGTCTACAAAAGCATTATTTGTCTCTAGCTCATATATTATAAGGTTAATTATACGTGACTTTTTATAATTTTTTAGTGGTTGTGGTTAGGCTATCACCCGACTTATCCTATAAAATGTTTTTCCTTCACCTTTGATATAATTGAATTATGATCCTCAACGATCTATAGCTCTACCTATTTACTACCAAATTAATCACTCATCTTTAGGCTAGAATGATCTCACCTATAGCTCTATTTGAATATGATCAATTAAGAGATTATGCATTAGTAAGAGCCTTTTAACTAGTAAAGATGTAAAATGTATTAATGAGAATTCAGATAATTAAAAATATAGAAGAGTTTTTTTTTGTATTATATAAAAGGACCCTTTACTTATTCCTCATAAATGCATATGTTTTCAGTAAAATTATAACTAGAAAATAACAACATTAAAATTAAAATATGGATTAATATCTTTAATAATAAATAATCAAAATTTTAAATTATTTTTTATAATTACCACTTCTTTAATGTGCATTAAATAAATCATTAAATTCAAGTAATAATTTGTAAATTATTATTTTTTAAGTTTAAACTTATTAGTATTAATAAAATTTAAAATATCATTAGTATGACATATCCTATTTATAAGATTTTTTAGATGAAAGACGGTTTTATAGCAGCAACAATAACAAGAAGTTAATAAAAGTTTCGCTGATATACAAACTTTGAGTTTTTACAAATTTAAGATGAGTAATCTCCCTCAGTTTCTATTTTTTATTTGTATTTGAAGTGGAAAGCGTAAACTTATATTCTTTCATTATTCTTGTTTAACCCCCAGCTAGGTGAACAAGGTCCAGGAGATTGTCCCAGTGGATCACTGAATCGCAGCACTATTTAACGGGGCATTCCCTAATACCTTATTTGGTTGAGATGAATTTTTGCTTGAAATGGTAATTTTTTTTTAATTTATATTATCACATTTAGTTCATTTTTTTTAGTAGTTAGGAAAGTAAAAATTTTATCAATCTAGAAAAAGTAGTAGCATTTTTCTCAGAAATTTAATCTAAAAAATACGTTAGTCAATTCAACTCTTCATTTTCTCTCAACTCTACGATAACTCTTTTATAAAACCTACCTCCTTCTCAACTTTATTTATTAAATTTAGGATGTTCAGAAGATATTTGGTATTTTTTATTTTTATTTTAAGATTGTCTGGTTGAAATAATACACTATTTGTTGTTTTCAATGTTAGAAAAAATTTTAATATTTAATTTGAATTTTAAAATTTATCTTTGTGCCCGGTTGATCTTTTTTTAGTATTCTTCAAAACTATATTTATGATATAACAGTATTATATGATTAGAATATTATAAATAAAAAAATTAACATTTAATAATATAACTTGTATTACAATTTAACATTATTTAACGATTTCAATTTTTATTCAGTTTGTAGAAATATAATTTAAAACAGAAATCAAAATTAAATTATATATCATAAAATACTGTCTATACCAAACATTATAATAAAAATTTACCTAATTTTTTATTAAATTTTTTATAAATATTTAAATATATAAATATTTTTACTCTTTATAAATTTATTTTTTTTAAAATGAGATGACAAATTTACTTTACTTACCAATCAGAGCTTAAGTGAATTTTCCAACTTTTGTAGTCAAAAGTAAATTAGCCTCAAAGTAGATACACAGCAAGGACATGAACCTTTTCACGACAGACATATACAATGATTGAAGGGAGTGTACGGGTACATGAATCCATAGAGTTTGTGTCTACGCATGTTTTACAACAGAAAAGTTCGGCCACTATTTCTATTTCTACGTCAATCTATTTGAAGCCTGCGGAGAGGTTTTGCTTCCGTGCAGGTTTGGATCCTTAGCCACTACCACTTCTAGAGTCATGTCAAAGCCAGGGATCGTTTTCTTTTGTCATTTACTTCTAAGGAAAGTCTGATAAAAATGTTTTTGACGAGGTTGACTCAAATCAGATCAGACGTGTGTGATAAGAAGCTAACCATTCATAGATAACAAAACCAAAACACACGCAATCAATGCTTCCGATGTTGATAATTACTAGTCTAGAATCTAGATTAGAACAAGGCGAGATTTTTTTTTTTACAAATTATAAACTAATTTCGGTACCACTTTATCATTGTAAAGCAAAAGCATTGATTCGATGACACGATATTCAGTTTACAATTTATCTCATGCATTATACAATTATACATTAATTTTGATCGGTATGATCACCAAAAATGTATGTCATTTTAAAATGATTAGTCGTCTTAATATTAAAATTTTAAGGGTTAAATATGTTGAATCTAGATAAATTAACACATATGATGATTTGCATGTAAAAAAAGTGCCACATAAAATTGATAAAAAAAATTTGATACGATGTTATTTTTGATATATTAATTAGTAGTATCTCTTTTATTTTGAATATATTTTGATGCTTAAATAGTAAAATTAATGTTTGTTTTATGTTAAAAGATCAAAAATGAAGATTGCATCAAATTGAAGCGTTATTCGTAAAAATCATAAAATTTAGAAAAAAAAGTGGACAGTAATAGGTGGATAAGGTAATATCACGCCTAATGTCAAATTCACGTAAAGAGTTGAAATTTAATTAGAATACTTCTTTCCATTCCTATTATAAGGGATATAGATTTATTGTTAGGTATGAATCTCTGCAAGATAGAACTAGACTAGGATTTGAGAAGAAGAATAAGAGGTCTTTTGATTTTTCTCTTAATCTTTCATATTTCTTCTATTTTTGGTGTTGAAACAAAAGTCATGTGTGACTAAACTCAAACATTCTGATTCAAAGGTTTCAAAACTTTAGTTGTAACCTTGTAAGATTTTGTTATAAACTTATATTCATGTTTTAATTCAAGTATTTGTGTTCTTATATTTGATGAATAATTAATATAGATTGATCTGACAAATTAATTTAATGTTGATTATTCTATAGCTATCTATGAATTCAATGATCCGTAATTGTTATGAAGGATTGTTACAAGTAACAAATATGTTATTTATGAATTTACACATTTAACTTATAATAAACAAGAAAACTAAATTGAGTAGTTGTAACTATCTCAATTATTTAATTTAAGGTTTAGTATTTCTCACTAAACTTATTGCTATCATTTAATTGATATAGAATACTATCATACCCAGTTAATTGATGAAAAGTTTTGGTTTGGAAGCTGGGTTTGAACTAATTAATTTAAGAATATTTGAGACTTATTATAGCTATCCTAATACGTTTTGCACCAATTGCTTGAATTATGATAGTTATTCTTTCTAAACCAATTATCAATGTTACAATTGGATGAGATCTTTCTCTTGAATCGAAGTTAAATACCCTTGAATTTTTCACTTTTATATTAAGTTGATTTATTTTGATTTCTTGTTAATTTAAGTTAATTAGTTAATTAATAAAAAAACCTCGCTTTATTTTATTAATTAAAATTAAGAAACTAATGTTTAGTTCTTTTGGGATTACCTGATTCAACGACTACTAGAGAAGTTGGAGAATCAAGATTAATTTTGAAGGCTTCGACAACTCGACAAAAAATAAATCCTTATATCATGTTAAATAAAATTCAGTTAAATTACAATAAAATCGTGTAAAAAATTATTTTCTTTTAAAATCATATCATCTTGCTTATATGCTAGTTGTTAGATATATTATTTGTTAAGCTTAGAAATACTTAACCAAAATTGATGGCAAATTTTTTTTTTAAATCATTAATTGAATAAAGGGATATTAATAACTTTCAAAATTAGGGATAAAAGTGAAATATTGAATTCAAATTTTA